>JAADWT010000836.1:0-13884 GCA_023336285.1 Pythium grandisporangium
AAATCCAAATCCAAATCCAAATCCAAATGCAAGAAGAATTGGCTCCAGACGTGTATCCATCACCATCACTTTGCCTCCCCACAGTGTTTGCGCTGTTCAGGGGAATGATGGTAAACGGTAGGGAACGGCGACCAACATTCCTGCGAAGTTGATTGAAACGAACGTTGGGCGGCAGCCAGGAGCCACTGACGGAATTGAATTCAACAGCCCCACCCTTCATTCCCCAATCCACCAGCTCCCGCTATTACCTGGCCGACTTGCCGACTTGCGCGTAACCATGAAGAAGGCAGACCCGTCAGCGCATGACGACAGCGTGCACTACCCGTCCTTCACGCAGGCCAGTGCACCGCCCATGTCGCCCGCGGCAACGGCGGCGGCCGTGCCCGTGGCGGTCGCACAGCCCGTGTATCACTATACCCAGCAACAGCAGCAGCAACAGCAGCAGTACCAGCCACCGTTGCAGGAAGCGCCGTCGTATGTGCCGCCGCAGCAGCGCCCATTGACGTACGCGTTTGATCCAAGCGCGTACGAACCACCGGTGTATAGTGGCGACTACCGTCGTGAATCCTTTTGTGGCATGTCACTCAAGCTGGTGCTGTTCCACCTCTTGAACGCGATCCTGGGCATCGCGGGCTTTTGCGTTGTAACCACGGGCGTCTCGCTCTCTGTTGGCTTGCTGCCGCTGTGCTGCTTTGGACTCGTGGTCTTCCGCGTTGTGCTCTTCATCGTGCGCTACCTGGCGCAATTGGATGTGCAGCTCTACAACTACATCTCGCCCGCGGAGGAGCACGTGTACCTCAGCATCCCGCAGCGTGCGGGCTTCTTGGGCCTGGAGGGGCGCCGCCTTGCCCCCAGCTTGTCGGCTGTGTCGCCGCTCTCGCTCATGGCGACGCTCTACTTCGCGTCCGTCAAGTTTGCGTTTGGCATCTTGAGTCTCATGGTACTGATGGTGACCATCTCGTTTCCGTTGGCGGAAGTCGCGGCCCTGGTCTCCGATCCGGAGGATATGGTGGAAGTCATGGGCATCGATGTGCACGAGTTTAACCTCTCCACGGATCCGCTGGGCTTCACGGTGGCCACGATTTGCATGTTTATCATTGGCGTCGCGCTCATGCACATTGTGGCGCGGCTGTCGCGCACGGCCACGCGGTTCTTCTGCTGCGAGCGCTTCTCCACGTATCGGTACGTGCAGACTGCGCAGTTCCCCGCTGCGGCCTACCCAGCCGCCGCTAGTTCGTACGGCACCACCACGTCGGTTTAAGTCTACAGGACGTTGGCATTATGTAGTCCCCGCCCCCCACCTTGAATATCATTACGAATGCGATACACGCAACATCTGGAATTTGCTGCCTCTAGATTTCTCGTCACCTCCATGCCGCCACACATTTTGATTTGCACAAGTAACTAGTACGTCAGCTGCTCATGGATAAGCACAAGCAAATGTAAATGAAAAATCGAAATGCAAATGGAACATGGAAAAAAAAGAGATAGTGGATAATGGATAACAAATGGCAAATGTAGTGTGATGTCGGAGTCTTCTCTATCAACTCGACAGGCGGAATAGTACCGGTAGTAGCACAACATGATACTCGAGTATCAAATCTCTAGCATGCCAAAAAGCGGTGCGAGGCAAAGACCTCCCTACACAACACTCCGGGAGCGATTGGGCAAGTCACAGCAAATGCACCGCGTCAGCATGCGCGAGATGCGCGCCATCAGATGGATCGCAATGATGCCGCCTACAATGTAGCCCACCCACGCGAGCGTATACCACACGGGATCTGTGTGGAAGTTGAATTTATGGGCATTGTAGCCAGCGACGTACGAGGCATTTGTCTTATCCGTGTGGTCAGCAACCACGTGGGATACAATCGGCAGTATGGGGAGTGCCACAGCCATGAGGTTGAGAAGACCGATGGCCCACTTGATGGTAACAAAGTACAGCACCACGACGGTGGATCGCCCCGACGGCTGGCTCAGTCGAGGTGCCAAGCGCAGCGACGCGGCGTCATCTGTGGTGGAGTGGCCGGGGGCATCGTAGTCGGGCACGTTCCAGCGCACTCGATCATCGGCCTCCGGTGTGATTGTATTCGCCAGCATGACGTCAAACACGGCCAAACTCCGAAAGACGGGGATCGAATAGACGTACAGGAAGTAGCCGAGCCCACACAATGGGAGAAGGAGCAAGCACGCGATCAGGACGATCGACGTCAGCGAAAACGCCGCTGCACTCAACGCGAAGTTGAGCACACTAAACTTGAGCAACACGAGGGTGCGCCATATCGGGGTGGTTGATGGCTCTTGGACTGGGGCCCACAGCTCGTTCTGTGAGGCGCTGCGGAATGCATTCGAGGTGAGAGATCCATCAACAGTGCTAGTGGTGGTGTGCCTTGCCGGCCGGTCGTCTTCTGATGTGTATGCGTAGTACGATCCAGAGGTTGGGGGCTTCATTGTCATCGTGCTAGATTGGATGTGAGTGTGAATCTGTCGAGTTCTTCGGAAAAAAATTAATGAGCGCGATCCAGTTGCTCTCAATCTTGTTCGCTTAGCGGTACCGTGGACGGTTGAGAATGTGGTGTATGCGATTGCGATGGATGTGCATCATCATCATCAAACGTAGGAGTCCAACAGCAAATGTGTCCATCAGGCTGCCCAAATGGCTACAGTCGCTAAATAAGTAAACGAAATTCTATAAGGTAGTATGAACTCCAACCACATGTACTGTATTTGTACCATTCAACGGTTGGGAACAAATTTTGATAATGGATGCCAGATTTTTGGATGGTGATAGCGATGCGGCATCGCCATCAGGACCCATTGCCCTCGTAGAAGATGATATGGATCACCTTGATCAAGATCGCCGTTCAGTGACTCGTTGGCAGTGCAGTTGTACCAGTAGATGAAAATCGATGAATTTGAAGGCCCACAGCTAGAAGCATTCACTGCTCAACACCCACGATATCGGAAAATGCTGCTGTGCCATTGGAAATGAGGCGTTCCCATTTGGATCGTTGTATTACGTGCTCCCCTGTGTCGTCCTTCAATCGAAGGTACGTACAGTCTAGGGATTGACGATCTATAGGTTCCGCCATACAAAATGAAGTCACGCACCACCAGCTACCTGCAGGCTCGCTAGACGTGATGCCCTGAACAAGATGGAGGCCCTAGGCAACACTATGTGGACTGTTGATAGCGTCGCAGCAAACGAAGCGTGTCAGCGACCGAGAGAGACGTGCAACAACGTGTATCGCGATGATACCGCCGACCATGTAGCCCACACACGCGAGCGAATACAGCGTCGGGTCGGTGTGGAAGTTAAACTCGTGTACGTTATAACCCGCGACGTAAGCGTTCGTGGACTCGTCTGTGTGGTCCGCGACGATATGGGACACGATCGGTAGCACGGGGAGCGTCACGACCACGAGGTTGAGAATACCAATCGCAAACTTGATCGTGACGAAGTAGACCAGAAGCATGCATGAACGCCCTGATACTTGTTCTAGTTGAGGTGCCATGCACAATGCCTTCGAGTAGTTGGAGTGAACATTTCCATTGACTTCGTCCATGTACACTTTGTCGGCATCGTGTGTGGTCATATTGGCCAACATGACGTCGAATACGGCCAAACCTCGGAAGAGAGGGATCGAGTACTTGTAGATAAAGTAGCCAAGACCAAAGAACGGGATGAGAACCGCAGCGGTGATCACGACGGGAAGCACTAGCGTAAACGCCGTCACACTCAACGCGAAGTTGAGTATGCCATACGTGACCAATACGAGCGTGAGCCAGAACGGGTTCATGCGACGACTGGTCGTTCCCTGGTGGGCTCCGGGGGGCATCGCATTGTGGGCCACTCTCTGGTATGCGTCCGTCGCGACCGGGGGCGGTACAGTCTTGTCATTGGTGTGCATGATCGGCTGTGCGGTTTCAGAATTGAACGCATTGTACGGACTGGGTGTGGAGGCTTTCGTTGTCGCCATGGTCGTGTGTGTGTGTGTGATTGCCCACGTGGGGTAGGAGGTCGCTGGCAATTACAATTGTGAATTCGGATTGAGAGCAAAGGAATACACATCTATTACAAAAGGAGCCGCTTCAAAACTCATACAGCAACATTGGCGACGCTGGCAAACTCCTGGGCTTGGTGCCGCGGCGACCACCACCAGTAGGCAAGAAATGAACAGAGCAGGTGAGCTATTAGAAGAAGATCAGCCATTGAAGCGCGTGGCGCAATCGTAAACATGGCGTGGCCATCATCATCCTCAAGAAAACCCGTGTATAGGATTCGCAGCCGTGCAGCACTGCATTGGTCACTGCCGTCAGGGTCCTTCGTCTCAAATTTCGTGGCCGCTGATGGACATCCATCATGTCCACGATAGTGGTGGTGTGTGTACGACTCTGGTACCCTGACGGCTGCTAAATAAATATCTTCAAATCGACAAAGCGGACATGCCGTCGGACCGTGGTACTGAAATTAAAATTCGTAGCCCTCCTATTAAGCTTCTGATTGGCTAAAAACAATTTTCGTAACGTCGTGTCCACCAATGTACTTGTCCAACATGTCCAACAGACAAGAAGAGAATATCCGACCGTGCTTCTGTATGCGTGACGGCCGATGAGCAGCTATTATACAGCTAATAGCTGCTTGTGGCCTGCACCTGGAAGGAGCACGGAGTACTGTGGATTGCATGCAAAGGGCAATGCCCACGCCACATTGTCCGCTCATTCCGCATTCTTCCTGGCGTTGATCAAGTATCCAAGCGTGAGTGTGCTGCTGACCCACACAGCCTCGTCACATCCTCCACGCAACCCATCCCATCCACCATGGCTCCGCCCAAGACCAGCAGTGACAATGTGTACTATTACCTTCCATCCGCGAGCAAGGACGCCAATGGAAACAAGTACACGATGCCCCTGACGCCGCCGCCCAAGTGGGCCATCTCCGTGCCGACCGCGCCCATGACCTACAGCACTGCCCCAGCCACACCACTGGGCAACTCACCAGACATGCTGCCACCAACCTACAGCTCCAAATGGGAGCTCGTGTGGACAACGCTTCAGTTGGTGCCGTTCCTCTTCCTCAATGGGTTGCTGGGTATTGGCAGTTTCGCGCTCGTGCTCACGGGCGTTCTGCTCTCGGTGCTGTTGCTGCCACTGTGTGGACTCGGGATCCCCGTGTACCGGGTCTTCCTCCAGTTGATTCGCGCCTGGGCCGTCATGGACATTGCGCTGGCCAACACGATCACGCCCATGGAGCACAAGATGCTCTGTGACATCTCCGATGACGTGCATGACAGCGCCGTGGCGACGCACCTTCATTGGCGCATCTCGCCTCAGCTAGCACACTTCACATGGAAATCCACGTGGGCGGTGGCCTACTTTGGCATCGTCAAATTTGCAGTGGCCATTACCAGCCTGGTCGTGCTGGAAGCCCCCGTGATGCCCATCGTGTCCCTGAACCTCTACTCTTCTACGGATTCCGATGACGAGTGGATTGCTGGGTTCCCAGCCGGTTCACTCAATATGGACAACAACCCGGTGCTGTACGTACTGGCGTGTGTTGTGTACTTTGTGGTGGGTGTGTTCTTGATGCATGTCGTGTCTCGGTTGTCTCGAGCGCTGACCCGACACGTCTGCTGCCAGCGACTCAACAAGGATATCGTTTAAACCTGGGTCACCAGTCATAAGCAAAAGGATCTCGTTGGAAAGAAACGTCGAAAGCGACCCATATTTTACACACACACAGACAAAAACATGTACAAGTCATACACATTCACATTACATCCATCCCACCTAGTCGACTCGTGTGCTGCCTGTCTAGCTGTCCATTTCTGCGGATAGAAAATTTTATCGACTTGCACCGAGAATAATAGCGCTGGTTTGGATCGGATCACCTTCCTTTCAACTTTGTGAACTGGTGCGGCAGACTGGCCGATGGGTCCTTTGAAAAGGACTCACTCCAAAAAGGTAGGGTAGAACTTGTGTATGAATTGAACAAGTGTCTGCGAGAAGACGTGGAAGCGATTGATAAGGTAAAGCCTGGGTCTACCCAGTTCAATGGAGCATATTGTCCGTGGTGCATACAACCTTCACGATGATACAAGAAGTAGTTCATGCTCGACAAGAAGAAAAGCAAACAAAACTCGCCTCAAGAACAGCAAAGGCTGTGCCATCGCTGTTGTTGTGGCACGAAATTATGATATTTTTCACACGTCACAGATTTCACCTTGAAACGGCGCGTAGGTTGGGAGCATAGCAAACGATGGGTCAGCTGCTTGGTCTGATGGGGATCCACTTCGGAGGAAATGAGAGAAGTGACCTGAGCGATGAGCAGGTCGAGGAGACCCGCATGTTAACATCGCGTATGAATCTGCGCATCTTCTTGTCGGTTGTACGTACTTGAAGTGCAACCATCTTTCATCGTCATGTGCGCGTGCTGTGACTGTGTCAGTTCCGGTCAAAGAGATTCATCGAATTCGCAAGAAATACCAAGGTTTTGCGGTCAAAGAAGATATGAGCCAGGATGAGTTCAACGCTTTGCCTGGTACTTTACGTGTTCGTTTACTGTATATGCGTCGATGGTGTCGCTTGGTTTTAATAAGCTCTCACTTGGTCAACACGGTTTTGGGCCCGCGGCAGTGATCGCAATCAATCCGTTAAAGGATCGACTCGTGGGATTCTTCGAGCTAACGCATGAGAACAATATTCCATTCACGGTGAGTACGATTTGTGTACGACGGCTTTGTTGGACAGAATATTGCTGAGAAAAGCGTTTTATTGGCACGTCTCCAGGAGTTTGCCAGGTTCATGACGGTCTACAGCTACCACAGCTCACAGGAGTCGAAGCTACGAGGTAATTTCTTTTCGTGTATTCCACGTATCATATGAAACCATTTGATAGTCGGGATCTGCAACCACTATGGCCTGACGAGTTCACGCTGGTATACAGAGGCGTTCCGAATTCACGATTTTGATGGCGATGGTAAGATCTCGCGAGATGATCTTCGTTCCTACATGAAGCTAGTATACCCCACTCCAGCTGACAGCAGTGTATCAACCGACGACGAAAACGGTAATGTACGTGTGTGTACCAAGTGGATGTCTGTGCGTCAGCGGTATGCCGTTGCGAATTGCGTGTTGTCGTCGGCTCACTATTGTCTTGTGGATCGTTTTCATGCGGCACATATATTTTAATCAGCAATGGGAGATGATCGTCAATCGAGTGATGGAAGAAGCTTCATCCAGTCCAGCACAAGACTTCCTCGCCTTTGAAGACTTTGTCAAGGTACATGACTTGTTGGAAGGAGGGCATGGAGATAATCAGTGCCCAGGGATTTATCTCACGACTGGTCTGAGTGCTGCCTCTGTTTCACGTGAAGGTTATCCAGCCGACGGACTACGAGAGCCGCCTGATCATCCCGTTTTAAGCGGATATTTTACCAACGTTGTTAAAACAACATGGATAAAACGTCGACAATTTGATGCTGAACCAATTCAGGCATCCACACTTTTCCATGTCAGCGGGCTAGGTTTTCTAGGTGAAAAACATGTCTTGGCATCCAGATGGCACCTTGCAGATGCAACCGCACCGACAATACAACATTGATTCTCAAAGCAGGTTGCTGCTTCGCAACCAATCGACGACGGCGGGTAGGTATCTCGGCGCTTTTTTTCCACCTGCCCCTGAGTTGTCGCGTGTGTGGGTGCGATGGCGCGCCTCCGCGTATTTTAGCCGCTCATTTTTCACCCGTGAGACTTCTCCGCAGGTTTTACGGACAACTTACAGTACGACTTGCGATGTGTGCTGACTATTATTACCGAGTGGGCTTGCTGTTGGGGTGTTGTGTAGCCGTCATGTGAGGGGAGGGTACGGTATACATTTCTTGAGTAACTCACTCAAATCACTCTCATATTCCAACGCCCTGGAAGCGCAAGCTGAACGAGTCGCCACCTCTTCTTCTTCTTCTTCTGCTGCGTGTGTATATCCTCCATGAGTGACAGCGGCATGCAGCATGGCCATGGCCATGGATACGGACAGGCACCACCGGGCGGTCATCCGCACCACGCGTACCCGCCGCACCGTGGCACGCACGACCAGGACGAAGATGACACGGTCATGATCCCCGTGGGGCTGCCAGACTCCGCCAGCAGCTACGACAAGATGCGCACGCCCAGCGGCAGTGACACGCCCTCGGCGCAGCGACCAGTTTCGCATGGAGGAAGTGGCGCCGCCGGCAGCCAACATGGCGGCAGTGGTGGTGGTGGTGGTGGTGGTGGTGGACAGGAAGACGAGGACGACCACGCCGAGGACCTCATGCACGGCATCAACTCGTTCTGGGCGCTGGCGGGGCCTGTGTGCCTTACGATGCTGATCGCCAGGTACGCTATGGGGTAGTTATCATAGACGTGGGCGCGTGGTGGCAGTGCGGAGGACCTCATGAACGAGTTTCTAATGTGCTTGGTTTCTATGGAAAACATCTCTACAGTTTTGTCGTCGTCAACTACCGAAACGCGAGCATCGAGGCGTCCATGCAGTACGTGAAACGAACGATTACGCTTGGTTCTGTGGGAAGAGAATGCTATTGTTTTCGCTAGCTTATGTGCTAATGTTTTACTGATGATGTATGTGCATGTTTTTGGGTTTTCTCTTTTTTTTGCAGGACGTACCTCGTGTTTGGAAATGCTGAACAAAGTGGTGGTGGCGCTGAGCAAGTGGGGCTCTCGCTCGTGAACGCGTTGGTCATCATTCTTGCCATTGCTATCCTGACCTTTGGCATGGCGCTGCTCTACAAATTCAACTGCATGAAGGTGGGCAACCCCTGTTGCTATCCGTTTGGTACTCCTTTTACTGCGCTTTGATTCACTGACGATCTTGTTCCGTTGTATGTGTGTGTAGTTCTTGACGGGCTACATCATGTTTGCATCGACGGCGATCCTGAGTTTTGTCGGCGGTCAGCTGGTCGACTCGGTGGTCAACGACCAACTCCAATGGACCGTGGACTGGCCCAGCTTCCTCTACATCATGATCAATTTCGGGGTCGTGGGTGTCATCTCCATCTTTTACCAACAGGGTACACCCAAGGTGGTGCAGAACGGATACCTCGTGTTGGTTAGCGTCATTCTCGCCTGGGAGTTCTCCATGTGGCCCATGGTGCGTGTCTTCTTTATTTAACCTGGGCCAAATCATGTCCTTCTTCTTCGTACAGAGCGAACACCGACTAACCGGTTACGTGTGGTGGAATGGGTGGTGCTTGTAGTGGACGACTTTTACGTTTTGTGTCATGTTTGCCGTCTACGATTTGTGCGCGGTGCTTACCCCCTGCGGACCACTCAAGTGCTTGATCGGATTGATCCAGGATAAACAGGCGCCGTTGCCTGGCCTCATCTACGAAGCCGATATCCGTGACGGTGTCAACAACAATCGGAATCGACGCCCACCACAAGATAAGAACCGGTCTTCATCGGGTGCCTCCACGGCATCAGGTGCGTCCAACGGGAGCCGCCCACAGGAGCCACGTCGGGAACAACCGAATCGCGCGGTGCAGCGTCCGCAGCCACCACCAGTGCCAACGCAGCACCAACAGAGCCATGAGCCACAGCAATCCGGCCACCACGCGCAACCACAGCGCATTGCTCAGCCACCACCGGCTGCTGCGGCTGCTCCTGCTCCTGCTCCTGCTACGTTTCCGGATGGAACCTCACGCCCACGCACTGTTGCCGAGTCGGATTTCACGACCTACGAGTGCGAGTCCTTGGAGAAGCTCATTGCGCTACTCGAAGAGTTCTACCGCGTGTTCAGTCCGGAGGATACGTGGAAGGCACCGCAGGTGGCTGAAAAGTTCTTCCCGACACAGGAACGTCTCTGGTTGCTCATCTTCCACAAGTACATGGTGTGTTCATGTGCGATGGAGATTCCTTGCCCCGTTCAGGCTCGCCAGCAGGCAAGGCAGCGGCGTCAGGAAGAAGAAGAAGAGGACAAGACCATTAAGCTCGGTCTTGGTGATTTCATCTTTTACAGTGTGCTCGTGGGGCGTGCCGCCATTTACGACTTTTCCACGTTTGTAGTGGCGTTCCTGTGCATCGTGCTGGTACGTGGAGATTTGACATGACTGTATAGAGTCGAACGGCTGGGGCGAGATCGATTGAAGCATTCACTGACAACTGACATTTTCCTTTCGGTTGACGCATGTCTAGGGTCTTGGTGGTACGCTGTTTTTACTGTCCGTGCTGCACAAATCACTCCCCGCTCTGCCCGTGTCCATCTTCCTTGCCACGGCCTTTTACTTCTGGACGAGCTATATCTTTGTCGACTTTTGTGACTTCCTTATGGTCATGCCCGCCGCCGTGTAGCGATACATAGAAGAAAGTACCACCGCCAAAACCTCCACACTACGTACACAACCTCCGCATCAGATAGTGAAAATGAACAGGCATGTACATGGAGACGACATCTGTCCTCAGTCGGCGTGCGTGGTGTCTCGTTTTTTTCCCTGTATTCTGTTGGTTTTTGTTACTTTCCTATTTCTAAATTTTAGCTTTTTCTTGGCACCGCACAATGTACCATCATCAGCGGTACAAACGTACCCTCACTGAACCACCGATGCACAGCCGTGGCATAGGAGGAAGTCAGGGGGTCTGGGCTGCCTAGGTAACGTATCTATCCATCATCCATCATCAATCCGCATCGCTCCTCGTCAAAAAGGAAGCGCATCAAGGGGACAAGCCTTCGCGCCAGGGAGGGGGAAGGAGCATGAACCGATTGCTGCAGCGCTTCGTGGTGGATAAGGATGCCACCGCTGGCGGTGGTGGTGGCGCCGACTGGGCGAGTCAGCGCGTGCAGGAAGTGCATGCGCCAGGGTCTTCCAGCGGGAACGCGCAGGCCGAGCGATTGGCCGAGCGCCCCCTGGCGTCGCGGACCACGGGGGTGAGCTACGACACGGTGGATCTGTTTGATGATGGCGCGCGTGTGCAGGCATCACCGCCGAAGGAGCACGGCCACGAGCATGGCCACGAACAGGAGAAGGAGCAGGAGAAGCCAGTGGAGGATGAGGCCCACCACGCTCACGCTCAGGCCAAGGCGGACGGCGTGGAGACGCCCGTGGGGCACGTGGATGAGCTGTTTGCGTCGCAACCGGACGCGAACGGCTTTGGTGAGCTCTTCCAGCAGTCGGAATCGCAGCAAGGTGAGCAGCAGCAGTATGACCAGCAGCAATATGGCGAGCAGCACCAGTATGACCAGCAGCAATACGGCGAGCAGCAGCAGCAGTATGATCAGCAATATTACGACCAACAGCAGTACGACCAACAGTACTACGACCAGGCTCAGCAGTATGACCAACAACAGGAATACGACCAGTACGCGTACGAGCAGCAATACCAGTATGACCACCAACAACAGCAGTACTATGGATACACGGCGGAGCAGTATGGTCACCACCAGCAGCAGTACGACTACGCCACTGCAGATGGAAGCAGTGGTGGCATGCCCACAGCGTCGTTTTACCAGCAGGGAGAAGCCGTTGAAGGGGACGCCAGCACTCAAGAGCATTTCGGTCACGCTTTTGAATCTGCACCGGCCGATGCACAAGGTGGAGCTGACTCCTTCTTCCAAGGAGAGGTATCCAGTGGCAGTCCCTTTGACACGGCGGAATCAACTGAAACCAACGCATCCACGTCACTCGACACAGCTCCTGTGGTGGACGATCTGTTTGCAACCACGACCTCACCCACGACCGATTTTTTCCAAAGCCAGAGTCAAGATCCGAGTCATAGCCAGCAACTGAATGATTACCACGGCCAGCAGTACCAGCAGAGTGATCCGTTTGCCTCTGCAACGCACCACGAGACGTTGAACGGGTTTGATCCCAGTGCGTCAGCGTCCAGCTCATCGCACGCACACGAGTTGTTTTCATCATCGGCTGCGGCACATCACGAGACTGCCAATGGTTTTGATCCGAGTGCATCAGCCTCCAGTCCGCTACAAGCGCATGAATTGTTTTCTTCTTCAGCGGTGACGCATCAAGAGGATGCGAATGGGTTTGACCCTACCGCATCGACTACCAATGCATCACCGGCACACGACATGTTCTCTGGATCGGGTGTGGTGATGCATGAAGAGACTACCAGCCGGTTTGATCCAAGCGCATCTGCTTCCAGTACAGTACAGGTTCAAGACTTGTTCTCTGGGTCGAGTGCGGCGTATCATGAGACGACCCATGGGTTTGAGTCAAGTGCGACAGCATCCAGCCCACCACAGGCGCATGACTTGTTCTCGTCATCGACTGTGGCACATCACGACACTAGTAATGGTTTTGATTCAAATGCATCGACATCCAGTCCGCTTCAAGCACAAGAATTGTTTTCTGGGTCAGTGGCTGCGCACCAGGAGGTAACAAACGGATTGGAATCGAGTGCATCCATGACCACGCCAAGGCAGGCGCATGACGCATTGTCTGCAACGCCTCACGGGTATACTTATACGAATGGCTTTGACACGAGTACGTCTGCATCCAGTGCTGTCGAGGCGCACGACCTGTTCTCTGCTTCCACTTCCTCGCAATTGCAGGATTTCTTTGCCTCTTCGTCTTCAACTCCAGCACAATCACCGCCAGTGACCACTGGAAACGGATCGTATCAAGCGCAAGACTTGTTTGCATCGTCATCAACACCACCCAAGCCACTCACCGAGGAAGCCCACGTTCCGACTGAGAGCCCTACAGATATCCATGGGTTCTTTTCGATGTCTCAACCACCACCACCAGTGCCAGTGACGCCAGAACCACAAGCCCATCAACCTGCCGAATCAGAGTCAGCGCTAGCAGCAGCCGACCTGTTTGCGTCTTCGTCGACCAGTCATCCATTTGAGACTGCTCCTCCTCAGCCATTCGCAGCCGCTCACCCACCGGCTGAGCATCACCAACATCACGAATTGCACCGTGTTGACCACGCGTTTAACGATGCATCCACACCGCAATATCCGCCCCATCAGCTTGAGCCGATAACAACAGCAGCGAACGATGTCAGTGCGCTTTTCACATCAGCGACGTCGTTGTCGGCATCTGAGTCCGGGTCGATTCATTTCTCGGCCTCGCCCACAGCCTCCACAGCGAATGAATCCTCGGAGCCATTCTCAAGCCCAGATGCCAGCGAGCCACGAAGTGCAACACCGTCACCCATGCCCTCGCGCTCACCGTCGCCATCCTCGGTGGCAGTAGCCACCGCAGCTCCAGCATGGCAGCATCCTTCGCCTTCGTGCTCGGTGGATGATGGCATCATGACCACGACTGGTGGATCTGCTGGAAATACTGCCGCGCCATCGCCATCAACGTTAAGCGAACGACCACTCGAGACTGCACCGACGGGGGGATTGGACACAGCCGGCATTGGCAGTGGTAGTAGCAGCACGAGAGTGCACAAGCCACGTACGTTGAGCTCGACCAGTGTGGCTACCGAGGAGGCCATGCGACTAGCCGAGATGTACAAACACATGGCGTCTCGGCTTGAAACGGAGAAGACCGATCTCCTTCACGTGCTCGCAGACCAGGCTGATCAATTTCACCGCATGCAGGATTACATCGCGTCTTTGGAACGGCAGGTCGCTGAGCTACGGGTGAGCAAGCAACAGTCATGAGCTGCTAGCTATCCATCTTGTTTGAATGTCAGTCATACAAGAGGAGTGTGTTTCAAGTCCCGGCGACCAAGAGAGAGAGGATAGTGAGAGAGAGAGAGAGGACCTGTTTCCAAACGCGGTGAGAAAACCTGCTGCAATCGGAAGCCATGCCGTCGCGTGTTGTGTATTCCTCTTTGCCGTGGGTGCGTGTATGAATGTGTTCATGTAGAAATCCAAAACGTATAGAAGACGAGTGAATACAGGTCGGAGCGGTGTCA
>JAADWT010000837.1:0-13881 GCA_023336285.1 Pythium grandisporangium
CCCCCCCCCCCCCACCGACTTTGGCTTGGCTTTGGGTTGTTTCGTCTGTATATTGTCTGTCTCGTACGGACTGATTCATGTGCAACTTACGACGTCCCTGCATTGCGACAATATATTGCTATTCATTGTACAGGAATTCCCGGATTACCAGGTAGCCTACAAGCTCTGTCGCGAGGCCAAGCTTGCCGTGATCCCCACGTCACCCTTCTTCACCAAGCCAGACCACATGCTTTCCCCAGGGCTCGTACGACTTGCATTCTGCAAAGACGACGCCACTCTTGACAGCGCTATCAGCATCGTCTCGTCTCTCTAGCATCCCCGCGTTGGTAGACAAAACGAGCTCACGTCACGGTTAGTGCAACGACCAACACCAATAGCAACCCGTTCCTCCATCAAAGTGAGAGAAGGAAGCACTAGTGAAACAGAGCACTATTTTGAACGGTTTTTAGATCTCGATCATTCGAGTTTAATTATTTGCCCCCATTCTCCATGGCAGCGCAACAATATATCACCGGCAAAAGTACGCATAGATCGCTGCGGCGCTTGACTCTGTGATCCATGGTAACATACGACGCCAGTGCATCTCGTTAAATTTTTGGACTGGAATCTTTTGCACATCAAAGTTGTTGAAGCGAAAGCTAAGCGACAATGCTGCCCCGAGTGAGAGAGTTGGGACCTTGCGGAAGAATGCCACACGTGCCACAAAGTTTGCGTCCAACGCCTGGCATCCGGTCGGATCACCCACAGTCGGAGACGGCAGAGCAAATCCTGCTTGAAACTCGGATCTTCGCAAAACAACCGACCATTATACAACCAAGAAAAATCACACACACACACGGAATTGTGAGATACTAGAATATTTTGAAGTACTTTGAAGGACTTAGAATCCAACAATTGATTCGTTTCCCTTCGTTGTGGATCACTGCAACACAATCTATAGCATAGAGAAAGCGTACCTGATCATTCGAATGAGTGCATCGCTTGCCAACGAGTCGCTGGAAACAATCACAACTTCGACACATGCGGGCATGGCACGTAGACGATCAATATTTACATCCCCTTCCACGAGAGCTAGTTGACGAGCCACAATAACGATCATCACTTTTTTAAATACAGAAAAAGCAACTCGTACTTGATCATGCTGGCGGACATCTCCTTGTGCAGATACGCGGCTCCACTGAGTCCATTGCGTTTCTGAGATACATAAAGCTCCAACACGAGAGCTGATGACAAGGTCGGCTTCTAATGTGCCTACTGCAGTTTCCACAGCGATACGTCTGTTCGCTGAAGAGATATTCTCAGTGTGACGAGATAATGCGGCAAAAACAGGTGACTGTGCGAACCCTGGGCTGACCACAATGCGGATCTCTGGGGTGACTGACACACCAACCATAGACTGTAGTTTCATCTCGTCGTGGTTGTTGACGTACGAACTGGCATCGCATGGATCGACTATTTCTGCGGTTGTAGTGATGGTACCCAATAGATTAAACTGAGGCGGAGGTTCCACATCCAACCGCAGTTCTCCACGAGAACCTGTTGTAGTTGGTCCAGGTGGTATATCGATCCGAGCGCGACTACTTGATTCAACCGCAACTTGCATGCCAGCCGCTTTTAGTTGCTTTGCACGAAGGCGTTCCAATGCCTTTTGCCGATTTGCCTCCATACGTTCAGCTAATCGCATCTGTTCCAATGTACCCTTCTCCTTCTCCCCATCGGAGTCGTGTCGCGATTTGTGAGTCAAAAGTTCGCCACCAGCCGCAGACATTCCGTCTGAAACTTCGGCTCTGAAGTTGTTGCTGCTATCGCCGGGGTATGCTTGAGATCTCACCACGCTGCTGGTTGATCCAATTGTCTCTGATAGCGTACTTCCACTTCCACTCGCGGCCGCCAACAAATCAAAGGACGGTGCAGAAAGGATGGTTTCGTTTTTCACGGTCACAGCTGCGGGGATCGAGGCTGGAATCGCTGTGTCATTACAATTGCCTTCATCATCACCCAGACCCGAAAGCGCACTGGATTTGATTATTGACCCAATTCTCGTTGCGCTTTCCTGTGTCTCGCCTTTTCCATCCTCTTCGCGCTCGCTGCCCTCGTCAGTTGCACTGTCCGCACCGCTGCCGCTATTCATCGCCTCGAGACAAGCAGCGATGATGCCATTCTTAGGCAACCCGCCGAGACGCCGTCCACGCCGCAGGAACTCTGGTGTTTCCGGAGAAGCTACCAGGGATCGTGCGTAAATAGCACGCATCTCGCCTGGAGATGGCGTACGTCTGCGCTTGCGCTTGCGTGTTGTCGCTGATCCGGGCGTTGACCCTGCCGCGGATAGGGACTGCGTGGGCGAGAACATTAACTGCGATGTATCATTGATAAACGAATTCTCCATATCATATCGATCACCATCCTCATCTTCGCCATCACTTGTGTCGCTGGGCGCGTCAACTTCGTCTTCGAAAAACATTCGGACAAGGTTCCGATCGGGGCGCTGCCGTCGTCGTTTCTGTTTCTGATGAGCATGATGCTGTTGAGAACGTCGCATGGATTTGCCCCATTGCGAAGACGGTAGGGTTGGTGTACTTTTCAACACCGAGGTCAGCTGTTCTCCATCTGCCACACTTCCATGACCGTGTGAGGTTGACGATCCGTCAGCGCCGTCGCTTGGGGTCGTGCTGTACCGCCGCTTTAGACGGCGAAATCGCTTGCGTTCCTTTTTGCTAGTCTCACCTTGGGGTGTCGTTTGCGTCAATAGCAGTGCGCTTGGTGATATTAACTTTGGTGGTGTAGCGGTATTGGAACCTCGCGCATCATTCACGTGAACGTTTGGCGTACGTACTGGTTGTTGACGTTCTGGTGGAACTGTCGTTGTTGCCGAATCACCCCCTCGCCTGTAGCTGTGGCGCGGGCAATACATCAAAAAGAGGGTCACACTGTTGCTATCTGTGGAGTTATCAGACTGACCGGACGCAGCTGGGTCCTGTTCTTGAACGAGTGGGTAGTCTGCACATGCCGCACAACTCACATGGAACGATGTCAGACACCGTTTATGAGCACACTGTATAATGCCGGTCGCCCCTCCCTTTCGTCCTCCTTTTGAGTGACACAGCGAACACGACAGCGTCAAACGATCAGGGTCCAATCGAGAAAGCGAGCCCAGGAGAAGTCCTTGCACCTCGTCATAATGAAACTGCAACTCTGGGATCCACATGAAGCATTGGACATGCACCCAATGACCACACTCGGTTCTTTTTATCGCTCCAACACCGCTCATCGGACACAATGCGCAGCGTATTCTTTTGTTTTTCTTGTTCGCTGCTGACCCCACCAGTGTGCGACCAGAGGTACACGGGTCGCAAAACCAATTTTCCGAGGGTAGCGCTGGAATACCATAACAAAATTGATGCACAGCCACGTCGCAGCCATCGCAGAATACGATCGGGTCATCATCAAATGATTCTTGCTCGCGGCAAATTGAGCAGGCATCCTCCGAGCCGTCGCTACTTTTGCTTTGACTAGCTCGTTTTACCTGACTGCTTGGTGAGTTTGAACCAGGAGACGGTCGATCTTGAGCCCTATGCGCTTGTTGCTTGGACTCCTCGTCACCCGAACAGAGCATTTGACCTGAATTCACTGCAGTAGCTCCAGTGGTTCCCACTTCTGTCGTCTTTGTGATGTCCACCTCCGTTTTCTTTGCACTTGAATGGAACGCCGAAACGTTGCTTGTATCAACGCGTCGCAACGCCAAGGATCGCCTTGGCTTCGACATAGCAGTTGGCAAGTTACCATGCACGTTCCTCGGGACTTCAATGGGTGTTTGAAATCCTGGCGATTTGGAATTAGCCGGTCGGGGATTGTCGAATGGTAGTTCTTGAAGTGGACAATTTCCGGCACCGGCCGCTTCCTCAACCGAAGGTGCCATGGTAGCGCTGGAATTCAATCCCAATTCGTTACGTTCCTGTACGACCCCTGTGGGCTTGCAAGAAATATCCCTGCCGCTATTGAGGGCAGCATTCGTTACCACTGGAGTAATAGGCACTGGTGCTGTCGATATTATTGACGCAGGATGTCTCACTTTAAAAGGCAAGCACGGTGGAAGAGGCACGCAGTTTCCGTTCGCTAATGACAGCGGATGCGTTGATTCCCCACCACAGCCATCAAACCGCAGCCTTCGTGTGATCCGAGGAAAGTCTGGATTTGCAGTGGCGACTTGTTGAAGTTTGGTATTATCGTCACAGGGTGAAGTAGCGACAGATTCCGCATCCGGTGAAGCAGTCACGCTTGGTGGTGGAGATGGTGGTGACAGCTGCGAGTCATTTGCCACAAGATCGGTCAACTGCTTGAGTAAGAGTTCTCCGCGCTCTAGCAATTGCATACTATCGGCCACATGTGTATCCGTTTGAGATTGGCGACGTTTGCTCGGAGATTTGTCCCCGCGGGATCGCAGTGGAGACACCTTGTTCTTTTTCGTAGGGGGCGTAGAGCTATTGCTCCCCACAGATCCACGACGTTTTCGGCGATTAGGTGATGGGCTGGAGAGGGCAGATAATAAAGCCACTCGTCCCGTAATACGAGTTTCTGGTATCTCTTTTGCCACATCCGGAGGTGTAGACGGTATACGCGTCACAGTTGTTTCACTGGGCATCGTATCTGTATCAGGTGGAGTCATTGGCATGTGATTGGTGTACTGCGGACTGAAGTGCAGGTCAGCAGTATCTTGACCACGTCCACTGTCAATATCAACACTATCACCACCGGATCGGGTGGTTGTTTCGACCACCACGGGGTAGTCATGTGCGCGAAAAGGCTGCCGTTGACGGGCCAACAGGCGCTCATGGAGTCGACCGCCAACCAGTTCGTCGTAGAGCGCATCCTCTTCGTCTGGAGCACCGTGGATTCGCCTTACAACAGCACGAAGTATACGCGACCGAGCACCAAATCGCGTTCGCGTCTCAGAATCAACGTCTTGACTAGGTTCACTCTCTTCACTTAGCCCATGTCGACGTTCCATCAACGGTACGTTTCGACGCAGCAACACCAAGCGACTAGCGATAACAGGTGTGAACATCCGGCGTGGACGAGATTTCAGATCGGTCGTGAAGTACTTTGTCCGGGCGATGCTCAGTTCCATCTCGTTCAATTTCCACTCGTTCCGCTTCTTCACCGCAATCCGTTCCGCTGCCGACACAGACGACGGGGACGTCATGGCACGCGATCCGCCACCCACTTGCGACGCGTGAAACTCGGAGATCTGCATCTCCAACGGTGTCAACTCGGGCGTAATTCCAGCGGGGATCATGCGTGGACACGTTGCATATTCAAATTTGCTCTTGAACGTAGTGAGCGCACGGCTAACTGTCTTGGCAGCGGCCACGCTGCGCGCCAGTTTCTTCTCCTCTTCACCCTCCGTCACTAGGATAATGACTTTTCCAACCCGTTTGCGGCCCGTGCGCCCCATGCGCTGAATCATACGCACGGGCGACGTCAGCGCGTCAAAGCTCACGATCAAGTCAACCTCACCAATATCCAAACCTTCTTCAGCGATACACGTCGCCACCAATACGTTAAACTCCCCAGCGCGAAATTTGCGCACGATTTCCTTTTGCTGTTTCTGCGATTGCCCCTTGCTTTCCTTTGCCTTCCCGGATGCACCCTGCCCAACAAACGGCTGCACCTTGAGAAGTGGCGCCAACGGGGTCAACAGTGCCACGATTTCCATCACACTCGTGCGATACTGCGTAAACACGATTGCACGGGTGCTTGATGAGCCAGCAGCATGCCGTTGGAAATGCTCTTGAAGCACCTCGCGAAGCTTCAGAAGCTTCGGGTGACTGCGCGCGTTTTCGGCAACGTTGGCTCCGTCCGTACCCACTTGGGTACTCTCAAGACTTAATCGCAAGGCCTGAAATTCAGTCGACTGTAGCATCTCCTTCTTGGACCACGAGAGTCGAACCTGCGGTTGACCAGGAACCGGTGGCCCCGCTTCTTTTACCCACGCGTCCACATACTCACGGAAGCTTCCCAGTCCATGGACCGTGAGTAAATCACGTGCATGCAACAAACGAATGAGTAGCGCCAAATCACTTTCCGCACTTCGACGGGCTGCGTAGTTGTCACTGTGTCGGAAACGTTCACGGGCCTGCAGCACATACCACCGCGAGATTCGATCTGGATCCGTGTTCTGAATGATATTGGCCTGTGCGAGCCGTTGCAAGATGCGAAGAAAGACCCGCATGAAGAGCGCCTTCACTTCAGACAGCTGTTCACCGAGCCGACACTTGATCACTTCTTCCTGGCGCGCATGCGTGTATTTTTTCACATCAGCGTCATCTGCCGAACGACTCTCAATGTGTGTGATCCGTAGATTCCGGATCACGTCCTGGATCACATCAAACTTGGCACCGGGCGTAGCCGAGAGCGCCAATACTCGGAAGAACCGCGTCTTCCGCTCCACGGCCTGGATCACATTGCAGTACGCGTACTGCCCCGTGGCACGGTGTGCCTCGTCCAGCACGAGGCATACCAGCTGCTCGGCGCGGCAAAGCCCACGCTGCAAATCATTCTGCAGACTCTGAGGTGTGCAGTAAAACACTCGCTTCTGTTTCCACAGCCTATGTCTCTGCGCGGGGGGCACGGAGCCCTGCATCTCGGCTGTATCCGAGAGCGGGATGCCCATGATTTCGTGGCACGCTTGCACCTGTTGCGCCACCAACGGCTTGGTTGGAGCCATGAATACGACCTGACCACGCGGAAACCAGCGATAGAAATTATACATCACTACGGCGGCAATCAAAGTCTTCCCGAGCCCCGTGGGCAGAGACACGAGTGTGTTGTGGTACAGCGCACGTTCCGCGATCACGAGCTGGTACTCGCGCACCGCGTAATTGGTCGGATAGATGAACGAATGCGCCGCCGTGGGGTCAATGGGTGGCGCCAACGCATGCTCCGTGGTATCAGTCGAGTACCTGGTCTTCGCGATGGCATCCTCTCCCGGTTGGCGGTTCGCGAGCGCCATCTCCAGTGACGTGACGGCAGCATTCGCTCCGTTGCTGTCATCCTCTGGAAGCAGAGCGGGGCTCCGCTGAGACGAGGATGACGAGGACGAGGACGACGACGAGGGCGCTGCAGCGGTGAATAGAGTCTGCTGTTGTCGTGGAACCTGCGCCATGGGCAGCGGAGACGGACGATGCAGCCGCTGACCCGACCCCAGCGTAGATGCAGAGCCAGACACCACGCGAGGGACTGGCCAGGGCTGCGCTACTGCTGGTGGTGACGCACGGGGCTGTGGCTGTGCAGGCACACGCTCTGGGAGGCTGCCTGTCCTGCCGAACGGTAGCACTGCCTGCACCGTTTTCCGCGGTGGGTGCAGCGGAGGCCCGCTAGCTGGCTGAGGCGCGGGCGGCATGACGTGTGGCGGAGGCAGTGTCTGTCCGCGTGGTGTGCGACACACGAGGCACGTGGTCCGGCTCGCAGCGTTCACGAGTGTGCATGACTGACACGCCCAAGATGCCGTTGACGATGGTGTCGCCGCCAGGACAGTCGGTGCCGGTTGGATAAACGCCGTCGCTGCACCAGCAGCTGCATGAGCGCTTGTATGAGAAGCTACTGAAGGCGCTGCACGTGCCAGCAGGTGGTGCGTCTCCAGCGCTTCCAGGTGCGACCACACCTCGTCATCCCATTCGTCCTCCTCCATTCGCGCATGTGCCTCCTCTTGCGCGGTCGATAAACGGGAATTTGATGCATTCATTTCTTGCATGTCCTCGGCACCCGCGAAGCTGCTGCCCTATCCGTTACGAACGGATAGATACAAAACCAAACACGCAACACCAAACCAAAATACTTCAGTCTGTACAAAGTACCCAGGAACGGCATTGGCATTGGCATTGGCAAATAAATACCAACGCGAACGGGGATCGAGACGACGACGCGAGCCGCTATGCGCCAAGACAATGGAGACGGCAGGGAAGCGGGCGCCGTGCTGTGCCGCTACTTCTTCCAGCAGATGATGGTGGACGAAGAGGCGCCGTCCGAGGAGTTCAGCTCGTCGATCTTGCTGTCCGCGCAGCCCACGCTCGCGGAATTAAAGCGCAAGTTCCCCTTTGTGGGCGAGTATCACTTTCGGCTTCAACGTGGCACCCCTGACGGGAACTCGTATTGCTGGGTCGACCTGATTGACGAGGAGCGCGTCCTGCCCGTGGTGCGTGCGCAGATCCGAGTCAAAGTGCTGCAGCTGTCCTGTGAGCCAAGCAGCTCGTCGCCAGAATTGCCTCCCTTTGAAGATCAAGACCTCGTGGATGTGGCCGAAGACCGGCAGTTTAATGACTACTTCCAGCAGCAATCCAACGGCAGTCAGGGCACACGGCCAGTGGCAAGTCGTGGAGGGTACAGTGCGGCGTCGGCATCCACCGCGGCGGCGGCACAGGAAGTTGGCGCGGTCTTGTCCGGTGTGAAGAAGGCGCTGACATCCAAGATGAAGCACTCGGGGATCGGGCAATCACTGCAGAAAAAATCCGCCAAGATGTGGGACAAGGTGATGGCAGCCTCCACGGGCGCAGGTATGACCAATGCGCCTCCAACCGCAGCGGCGTTGGCGCAGTTGGCGAAGCTCATGGTGGCAATGAAGGCCCCTCTCACGGACAGCAATCGTGAACATACTGATTTTCTTACTCGCCTCTGGGGCTGCTGTTTTGAGGCTCAGCCCTTTGTGCTGCGGGGATCTCCTTGGGAACGACTTGGCTTTGAGTACCAGGACCCATTCGGTGAACTGCAGTGCCTCCTGCCGTTGCAATGCCTCGTGTTTTTCCATGAAGTGCACCGCGCGGTTGCCTTGCCCATGGTGAACGAGCAGGCGACACCCAATAATCCAGACACGTATCCGTATGCGCTGGTGGCGAGTCAGGTGGCCTTTGTGCTGACGGATCTGCTTCAGCTGCGGGATGGCGCATGCCTCGGCCAGGAAAGACCGTTTTGGCGACTCTTTGAAGACCCGATCGCGTTCTTCGAGCTGTTCTCGGTCGTCTTTCGTGCTTTTGACCAAAGCTGGACCACTCGTGGGCATAAATCCCTTGAGATTGGTTTCCACCTCGATTATGCGACCGATTTTGCAAAGGAGTTGCTTCGTCGAGGGCCCGATTCGATATCCTCGCTGGTCGATTGCGCGCATCACTTACAGAAATGGTAGACATATTGTTCAGTGATAACAACCTGTTGTGGGTTTCTCTTCTTCACTGATTTCGGGCTGAGCGCTGAAGCGTTTTGTTTCAAGAGTGCCTGCCGTTGCGGCACTGATGAACTACATATATTTTAACAACACGACAGGGCACGCGTATTTTCCATGTCTACACTGGTGAAAACCTCACGTCCATTGTTGCGTCATTGCCAATCTCACAATATCTGCCCTCGTGACACTTCCGTTGCGGCTGTCTACATCGGACAGAGCAGCTGACATTCTAGGCGAATCGTCTCCGAAGCGAGCTCGCACTTGATCCACGATCCCTTTCCTCTTGCTTTCCGTATCCAGTTGCTCAGCAATATCACTCTTGTCAAATGTCTCGGCCTGTATGTAGTCGAAGTCGTCATTCAATCAGCGCTCCGTTCTCGAAAGCTGCTTCATCCCAACCACCCAAACGTCCAGCTATACGAAGTGCAGTACGTACCAAAGATGAATGAAGCAATGCTTGACCAAGCACACGTTCCAGCCCACGGTAGACGGCGACCTCGCCAGACGTGCTAATGCCAACGAGTACGCGTTCCTTTAGACAATCTCCTTCCGACACGACGTCCGCTAATACCAGCACGCATTTAAAATTCGGTCTGTCAGCAATCGTAAGGTAGACTTTGAACACAGTAAGGGATGTGAGAAAGTGAGCACAAACCGCAAAACATGGATGAAGCCGGAAGAAGCATGCGGAAATGAACGATATGGTCGGGATCTTGAATCGCGTACAGTCCACCGCTCCATGTGCAGGCCATTAACTATTTCAATGTCAAACCACACCAGGAAACCATCTCATGGTGTCAGTCGGTGGAGACTCTGACACTGGTCAGATAGACACGTAACGTTAACGATCATTGTCACGCACCACATCCTGGTCGTCCGCGATTTGGAGTCGGTCCAAGGCCACCACAGCCTCACTCAGCTGTGAAGGTGATTCATAAAAAAAATTAGTCAGCAATAATTTATCAACCACAGACAGAGAACGTGCCTGCACTACTACGTACCACGTAGCTCCAAACTGGTGTAAATGTCGAATCGAACACAGCCATTTCGCCTGTAATTGCGCCACACGCCAAATTGTCGCGAGAATTGCTTGATACTTGCATTTCTCCAACGATTAGGTTCACTGACGGATCGTTGGCGAGCGTTGGACCATTCCAGGGGTGCATTGTGGACTCTCCGTTGTGGTCCATCCCAGAGTTAAACTCAAATACGTGACCGCAAGCCGAACTGCCCACAACCAGAATGCGCTGTGTGGTACCAGATGTGTGTTCTGATTCAGGAATGCGCTGAAGCTTTTCGATTTCGTATCCAATGTCATGGGTTTGAACATGTCGAAAGTCACCGAACTGTTGAATGGATAGGTGTGAACATGCATTTTACCAATAATTCAAACAGTTTAGATACTGGTCCTGAATCCGTTCACACACAAAAAGTCACCTCAACAACAAAAACCCGAGCTTGCCCAGGTGAGCGTACCGTGTTCGCGTCCGGAGTGTAAATGCAAATCGAACCCTCACGTGTACCAACCAGCAGCTGCCCCTGGTGTAGCACGACGTCACACACGTTCAATGGAACTCTCTGAGTAGGTGATTAGACAGTCACACCACAATTAAGTGTCATTAGCATTGATACGCGATTGACACACTCTCGACGATCACCGATTGCGAATCCATCGACCATAAAGAGGATCAATGGACTCGTTCCTTACAAACTCGACCGTCGGCTGCAGCGGATCGCTGCTCTCCGATAGATGGAACACGTAGCATACGCCCTCGGTAGTCGCAGCAAAGAGGCGCAGCTGGTAGTGGTGGTCAGAGAAGAGGACGATCGTCAGCCTCGCCTAAAACCAAAAACTGCAGTTCCATGTATCCGACTCACATTATTCTCGTCGCCCCTTTCAACCTCCAACGAGGTGATGCAGCCATCAACCTGACTTTCCTTGGTTAGCTCCATGCAATCTGACGTCATCTGCGATCAAATCCCACGACGTCGCAAGCACATTGGGGTGGTCATTGGTTGCACACTTGCTTTGCTTTCAAGGCCTTTCCTGATTCAGTGCGGGAGCACCCTCTCCGCATCAACAGGTACCGCACGTACCTTAAAGACCGAGATCCTGCCGCTCATGGTGCCAATGATGATGCGAGCACAGCCCCGCGGGGTGGTAGACGGCGACCCAGCTACGACGTGCTCGTTGCCTGCCACTGCATTGCTGTTCACCACAGCATGTGCATTGGGCAAGATCTTGCCGTCCGGGTGCACCACAAATGTGGGCACGATCTCCAGCTACGACCCACATGGCGAGTAGCGTCAGTGGCAGTGGCAATTCCTATCAGCACGCTCCGAGGGATCGAGCGAGAGAGAGAGAGAGAAGCGCAGTCAACCTTTACTTCCGCTCACCTGTCGCATTATCTTCATCGTATCGCGCATCAATTCTCTTCATGCATTCTTGTGGGGCACCAACTTTCGAGGAGACCATGTCACTATAGCGGGTCATGCATCGAGGAGAGTAACCGTTACGTTTATCCGGATCCGGATATATTCAGTACACCAAACGAATCGTTACGTAAATCCGGATAGTTTGATCCGTTTTATCCCAATCCTGTGACAGCATTGTGATTATAGGAGCCGCCAAACCAGATCTTGCCCCAGCAAGGACACGAGGAGCTCATGGTGGAAGCAGTAACAAGGACAATGGCGGCGACGATGCGACGCGCGCTGGCGGCAGCGGTGCAGCAGGGCGTGGGCAACGCGGTGGCGCCCATGGCTGCGGGGTCGTCTATGCGGGCGCCAAGCGTGGGCATGCGCATGTTCCGCTCGAACGTCCGCGCTTCGAGCTTGATGGCGAGCGGCGGGTCCCGCTCGGCGGTCCGAGCGTTTACGAGCACCAGCGCACCTGAGACGCCCGGTGAAGTGGCGCCGATCGAGGATGAGGAGAAACCCAGTGGACCGCTTGAGTTGGATCAGCTCACGGTGATTGGTGGAGGCAACATGGCCGAGGCCATCCTCACGGGTCTGCTGGCCGACAACCTGGTCTCGAGCGATAAGATCGTCGTTTCAGATCCCAACCCCGGTGCGTTTCAAGTTGCCACTGGTGTCTCGCTCGCTGGAGATAGTACTTTGTATCTCTGAACGTAGTTATCGGCGACGTTTTTGTATGTGTGTCGATGAATGGCTGTGGTTCTCGGCAGATATTCGTGCCAAGTACAAGGTCAAGAACATTAGGACGAGCGACCGCAACTCGTTGGCGGTCAAGGATGCGGACGTGATCTTGGTTGCCGTCAAACCTCAAGTTCTCAATGATGTGAGTGTAGTGTTGTTATTGTTTACACTGTTATTGTTAGAGGTCACAGTTTGTTTTGAAATTAATATTGGTGATGAATGGATGCACGGACAATCGCGATGGTTATAGGTGCTGGAGAGCTTGCAGGGGGCGATGAAGCCGGACACACTGGTGCTATCCGTGGTCGCTGGTGCCTCTCTTAAGGGCATGCAAGAAATTCTAGGTCCTCACACACGTATCGTGCGCTCCATGCCCAATACCCCAGCCATGATTGGCGAGGGCACAACCGTGTGGGCGCAGTCAGCTGAAGTGACGGAAGAACAGCACACGCTGGTTTGTTGATCGCCATGGCTACACGGCAACACACACCATGCACCAGCCTATTCCTAACTCTGATGTGTGCTTTGCATTTTCTTCTGATAGACACGCGGCATTCTAGGCGCGTTTGGCATTGAGGTGCGTTCAAAACTAACCCCACGCTTTCGTTGCCTCCGATGTTGGCAGATTATGGGTCCTGGTACACTATGAGCTAATTAATCACTGGCTTTGCGCGGGCAGGTCTTTGTGGATGATGAGAATGCGCTGGACATGGCTACTGCGCTTTCCGGCTCGGGACCAGGTAAGACCAAAGCCTAGAATTGACTGTCTCTTGTAGGAGCGGAAGGCAAATGTTCTGCAATCATCATGCTCATTTGGATATTGGCATTTGGCTACAGCTTATTTCTTTCTGGTGGCGGAGGCTATGATCGATACGGCCGTGCATATGGGCTTCTCTCGTCCCGTGGCGACGGTATGTATGCATGTATGAGGGGGTTGAGAGGATGTCGTAGTGTTAGCCACTATCCTAACTTTTTTTTTGCTTTTCTGCTCATGCATCAATCAACAAATAGAAACTCGTCCAGCAAACAATGCTGGGCTCTGCGCTCTACATGCAATCCTCGGATGCGCACCCCGTGCTGCTTCGCAACAACATCACCAGTCCGGGTGGCACCACGGCCGCGGCCCTGTATCGTGCCGAGAAGAATGGCTTCCGCGCGGTCATCGCCGATTCCATCTGGGCGGCGTACGAGCGCTGCCTCGAGCTTGGCTCCCCCGTCCCCGTGGTGCGCAAGCGCCCTCGCTCATAGACTCCTTGCTCCCACATCGTCAAATAGTAGCACTCTTGGGTCTGCAGATGCAAACCTAGATCGTAAGCGCTCACACACATACACGACATGGTGACACCAGCTTCAATATGTCTCCTTGTCTCTCCTTCCGGTCCTGTTTCGCTATCGGAAAGTTTCGCCCTGCTAACCTAATTTTTCAGAATCGAACCTGCAGGCCACATTGAAACCCGTTAGGACCCGGGTTCACTCCACCGACCCGCCAAAGCAAAAAAAAAAAAAAA
>JAADWT010000838.1:0-13879 GCA_023336285.1 Pythium grandisporangium
CCCCCCCCCCCCCCCCCATACGCCTCGAGCCACGCTGACGTACGAAAAGGTTCTCTTCGCTATACGTGCGTATGGCTTTTTCACCCCTTTTCGATCAACATTTCGACACGTGGCAATGCGGACTCGATTGTCGTCCTCCTTGTGCTGCTCGCCCTGCTTTTCATCATCCAAAAGAGGATCATGTTGTCGGCAATTGCGTACGTGACTAGAAATCCTAATTGATCTATTATGATTCGGAGTGGTGCTGCATTCTCGAACGATTTTGACATTGCATTTATTGCTGTCTCGAGTAGTTATGGTGCCGCCGTACATTTCAAGATCTACCCGATTGTGTATGCTCTTGCATTTCTCGTGGTACGTTGCATTCCAACAAAAATCACTGGATGCGTGGATTCTGGTATCGCGATGGCTTACCGATTTTGCTCTCTTTCTTAGTTTTTGAACGGTGAATTCAACACGAAGAACGCTGCATGGACATCTTCGTGCCAGTCCTCGTTTTGCTTTTGGGTTAACCTGGCTGGACAGTTCAACAGGGATCGTGTGCTCTTTGGGATTATCAGCGGTGGATTCTTTCTTGCGCTCACGGGTATTTTCTACCATGTGTACGTTATCAAGCCTGGTTCAGTTCGCCAGGTATACACGAACAGTACTTTCCGTGAGTCTGACAGCCAATTGTCTATTTAGCTATGGCTTCCAATTTGTGTACGAAGCATACCTCTACCATTTCACACGTACCGACAATCGCCACAATTTTTCGGTTTATTTCTACGATCTTTATCTGCGGTACGTGGCTGTGGCGGGCTCAGTACATTTCCATACTTGCATTGCATTCTTGCTGTGGATCTAGTGGTCTACGTGGCTCACACTTGTTGGATGCTGCGCTATTCTGCGTATAGCTATAACACTGCCTCCGGGTTCGGTATGGGACTGCTGGCCTTTTTACCTCAGCTGGCATCCTTGATCACGGTCTCGGTTGCCTACGGCAAAGATATTAGCTTCGCGCTCTTTGCTCTCACAATGGTGTTCGTGATCTTCAACAAAGTGTGCACAGCTCAGGTGCGCGCTAATCTTTGCCGTGCATTAAACGAAAATGCTATTCGTTAGTTCCTCGCAACCTATTGCTAACCATGGTTCGTTCGTTTGCCAGTATTTCTTGTGGTACACGTGTTTCCTGCCGCTTATCCTCCCAACAACGTCGCTCCGCCTGAAGTGGAAGGGTGTTTTCATGATTGCCGCATGGTTCGCAAGCGAGGTATGATTTTGATTTAGCTGTTGCTATGATCAAATGACCCCCCATCGCTAACTTTGTGTGTAATTGGGTGTATAGCTGCATTGGCTGTTCTGGGCTTACCACCTCGAAATGAAAGGCGAGAACACCTTTTTACCGCTTTGGGTAGCGGGACTATGTTTTTTTGCGGTCAACGTTGGCATCCTTTCGACGCTTATGAAGAACCACAGCTTTTCCCCTCTGTTCAAGGAGGGAGTAATCGTACCACTGGCATCGACGAGTGAAGGCGTCAAGAACAATTAAAAAGTCATGATTACAGAGATTCAAGAAAGCGATACCTGCATCCTTTCGTGGATTGTGTCGATTTTTTTTTTCATCCCAAATAAAAAAAGCTGTCACGGCTTGTCGTCCTCGTTCGCGTCCAATCGCAGTTTGTGACTCCTCACAACTTGGTCTGCAATCAAGTTAGCCTCCTTCACGGCGTTCTCGTAGCAGACTTGCTTGTCCTGATTGGCTAGTCCCTGGATCGCGACATGATGCGCTTCATCGAAGCCGCACATGGCAAAGATCTTGCTCAGGAAGGGAACCACAAAATCTTCGTGTGGCGGCGGCGCCTTGCCACCCGACGAAGAAATGATAATCAGGGGTCGACCCTTGAAGAATGGCCCACTGGGTCCATCAGCATCTGCATTCTTGAATGTTAGTCCAGGCTGCACGATGCAGTCAATGTACTGCTTGAGCACGAATGGCACGCTGAAATTCCACACGGGTACCGTGATCATTAGGAAATCCGCTCGTAGGATCTGATTGCCCAACGCCTGAATGGGTCGGAACGCAGCCAGGTCCTTCTCCTCTTGGCTGCCATTTCTCGCGCGCCACACATTTTGCATCGTTTCTCGATCAAACTTGGGAAGTTGATGGCTCCACACATCCACCTCCTCGATGTTGAGCACGTCATTCGGGCTCGCCGGCTTGGTGCTTCCATCTTGGATATGGCGATGGTAGTGATGGGTCAAGTGGTCCAGCATGGCCGTGGCCACGCGTGCTGTGACCGAGTCGTGAGTAATACTTGCATTGATGTGGAGCACAGTCTGCTTCTGCTTGGCAAAATACACCCACGCACAACACAAAACAACAAGACACCAAACACACAAGTCTGGTCAGGTTCTCCCCCATTCTTGGTCTAGTCTAGTCCCGCCTGGCCTAGTACCTATGCCACCCCAATCTCGTACCGTGTCGTCAAGATTCTCGCTCATAGTGGCTTGTAAGGTTGTTGGATTCTATACTTCGTGCGTCGTGTTCAGGGAAGATTGACGTGTGAGATGGTTTGTCCCGATGCCCTCCAGCAGGCAGCTAGCCCCATGGACGGCGCCGCCCGCCGCTGTGCGCGTGACACGACGCTGTCCAGGAAGCCAATTAATCGCCGGTCGAACGGGAACTTCAACAGCGCTTCGTTGGTAGAGAGCCACGATCGAAGTGGTTGTTGCAAAGACACGGGGTTAAACTTGGATTAAAACTCTGGGTATCGCAGTTGACCAACACTGGTGTATCCACACCAGTGTTGAACTTCAACGTCCCGTGGTAATGTATGACGGGGACAGGCTAATAGTACTGTAGATGGCTTTAGTAGGTACGATCCGTATGTAAGGTGGCCCACACTATCAATCACCTCGGATGGTGCGCCACCAGCATTGAGGGCGCTTTAAACGAGCGAGCTACGGTAGTGGACGACCGGTTGTGAGTGAAGGTGCTAGGTGGTCATCGTGTCTGCTGGGTTGGTCGCCATTCGTGCTCCACATCACATCACGCCAAGCAAGGGCATGAGACGTGGGCTATCAAAGCCACCGTGATAATGAAGGCCAAGAACGAGCTCACAACGCGCATCCACCAGGCGCCGCTGTACTCGATACCGCATCCCGAAAACACTGTGCATTTTATCGCCAATGCGCAGCAGTGGCAGTACTGTGCGGCGCGACTGCGTGCCGCCAAAATCGTCGGCATCGACACTGTACGTGGCTTGGAAATGGTGTGCAGCATTCACGATCCTTTCACTTACTCACTGACACGCTACTTCCTGATTGCGATTTACCGGGTGGTGCTCTCAGGAAACAAGACCTAACTTTAGTGGGAAGCGCAAAGCCTACCCATGCAGTCTGCTCCAGCTGGCGACACGGAGTGCCGACAAAAAGGAGGAGGTGTTTGTATTAGACCTTCTCGCTCTACCGGCCAAGCTGTATAACGCAACGCTGGCCGAGCTGTTTTTATCCAAAAATGTGATCAAGCTCGGGCAAAGCCTGTTCGGCGATTTAAAGGTTAGTAGCGCCTACTGGACGGGCGAATAATGGCGAACAGCAACAAGATGAACTCACGATTCGTGTGATTGCCCATGCTCGTAGGAACTGACCACCTCCTATCCGGCAGCGTCTTGCTTTACGGTGGCCAAGTCCGTCGTGGAGGTCAATGACTTGTCGATTTCATTGGCTGGTGCGCATCAACCCATCAGCTTGCAAAAGCTCGCCTTCCTCTATCTCAACAAGCGATTGACCAAGACCCAGCAAACCTCAAACTGGAACCGCCGTCCGCTTTCGAACAGCCAACTTCACTACGCAGCCTGCGACGCGCTGGTTCTGATTCACATCTACGATGAGCTGATGAAGCGACTCCACCCGAAGATAAAGCTCGGCGTCTTCCGCCTCGAAACTGTCACCAACGTGTTGGATGTCAATGTTGAGGTTGCGCCGAAGTGCAATCTGTGTTTCGCAATGTTTGAGACGAGCAAACTACTGAAGACGCACCGGCAGTTGTGCTGCAAGACCGCACTCAAGCTCGAGATCTGCACAACCTGCGATGGCAAGCTGCTCTTTACACCTGTGGACATGGAGCGCCATGTGGCTCGGTGTGGCAAAGACCCAAGTGAATGCAACGATGTCGCTGATCGTGATGATAATGATGCTACGGGCAATGGGGGTAATACTCACAGTGACAATGCCTCCAAGGAACAGATTGCGAAAACGACCAGGAAGAAGAAGACCCAGAAGAAATCCAAGAAGAAATCCAAGAAGAATGGTGCGACCACGGCCCATCTCAAGACTGACGGTCCCACGTCACAACCACTGAACACACGGTCTTCAATTCTGAAGGCATCAATCACTCAGACAGAGCCGACCAGTGGCTCACCGCCGAGCAAGCGCCGCCGTCTGAATAAGCCCAAGAACAAGAGCAAGCCCGCTACCACTGCCACCTTGCCCGCGCCCCACAAGGCAGCCAATGCCCTCAAGCGAGTGCGCAAGATGAGTGAAGGCACGGTCCTGGAATCCGATGACCTTTGGTCCCAGATCTCGATCGACCAAGAACACAACTAGCGCTAGCATTGAAGGCAGCCACATGCATACAAGTAACCGACGTGCGAAGCCATCGGTAGATGATGGCTAGAGGTCAGTCAAGGTCTTCAAGCCATTGCTGTACATACATACACCTAGTTACCTCCTCGACTGTGTGAGAATCACTGTGCGTTGGACCGCGTTTCCTTCCACTCGCCTTCTGGTCGCATTCGTCCGAAACGGTGCTGATATCTTTCTATTCTGCTGGGGCCTGGTCTGGATCTGAAGAAGGTTGTGCGCTGTGCCCGATATTATTGACAGACTGAGCTGAGCCATGCCACAAGTCAGGTGGTTTCATCGCATACTCCACCCCTCAAGTTGCAACAGGACCAGGTGTCAGTCAGCGTGGCAACAGTGTCGCCACCGTTTGTTGAGCTTGTTGTAGCAACAGGAGCTGCTTGAGAACACTCGACCAAGCTGAGACCCAAGAGTTCCCTCTAGACCGATGTACGGTACTTTCCTCTTATCTCACGAGCGCTTGACTTTGACGTTGACGCGGGCACCTGGCGACCTGGTTCCATCAGACACAGCAAAATGGAAACAGAGCTCCTCCACCCCCTCATTATTTATAACCCTTGAACATCCTTGTCGTCGAAATGTGCCCGATTCGTTGTGGCGTTCATCCCCTGACCAATGCTGACTGCCAGCTGGCACTTCCCCTCCTCCCTCACTTTAACGCCATCCCCTCTGCCCCTCTATTAATATCCCTCGTCGTCCCACGCCAGCCACGCATGTTTTATCCAAGTTCTGCGGTCAATCCAGTCGTTCTGTGGCTCTGCCTCCCCTCCCCCCTGAACAAGCAACCAGCAGCACGCGTTCCAGCTGCCAGCTGGAATTGGGTACGTGGGCGGGGGAGGTGATGGCCAGCCGACTGTCTGCGTCCAGCACGGCCGGAAGGCACGCGCCCTGGAAGGCCAGAGACGGACAGCCCCGACCCGGATTACAAAGCCATTGGCATTCCCTCCATTTGGGTGAGCGCATCGGCCATCAGCAGTCATTCTCCGACCTTCCTGCTGGCTGCGTGTATTCCTGCACGAATTGCAGTGATGACGGCCAGCGCGATGGCAACAGAGTCGAAGGCGACGAAGATGAGCGCCACCAACGTGGACGCCGTCGTGTTTGAGCTCGCGATCGAAGGCATGATGTGCATGAAGAACTGCGGCTCCACGGTGCAGTCGGCGCTGCGCAACGTGCCGGGGGTCACGTCGGCCATTGTTGTCTTTGAGACGCACAGCGCGCGGGTCGAGTGTGCACCGCATGCGCACGTCTCGGCCGAGCAAGTGGTGGATGCTGTCGAGTGTGTGGGGTTTGGTGCCGTGGTGACGTACGACAGCACGGTACCCGCGAAGGAGAAGGACCCGCTCGTGATGGAATTGCTCGTCGAGGGCATGATGTGCCAAAAGAACTGCGGCTCCACGGTCGAGAACGCATTGAAGAGCGTGGATGGCGTGCTGTCGGCGGTGGTCACGTTTGACAAGCGCAAGGCGACGGTGACGCTGACACACGAGAACAGCACGACGCTGGAGGACCTGATCGATATGGTGGACATTGTGGGCTTTACGGCCCATGCGTACGATGCCGGGAAGGCCATGAAGATCATCATGCAGGACAAGAAGGCGAAGGCCGCCAAGGTGGAAGAGACGGTGGTGGAGATTGCCGATGCCGACCACCCGCGTGCGATCTTCAAGGTGGAAGGCATGAGCTGTGCAGCATGTGTCAAGGCCATTGAGGATCATCTACAAAAGCAGGCTGGTGTTCTGGACTGCCGCGTCGGTTTGATTAGCCAGAAGGCGGAGATTTTGTTTGACCGTGACCTTTTTCGTGACGAGCAGAACCAGTTGCGCAAATGCATCGAAGATGCCGGCTACAAGGCGACGTTCTCGCATGTGTTGGAATCAGGAAGCGATGATTCCATCGAGTTGCGCTTCACCGTGACTGGGATGAGCTGCGCGGCGTGCGTGGGCAAGGTCGAGTCCGCGGTCGGTAAGCTTGCTGGTGTGACCAAGGTGCAGGTGAATCTGTCGCTTCACAAGGCCCACGTGCATATCCAACAGCTGTCCACTACTGGTCCTCGTGATGTAATCTCGTGCATCGAATCGTTGGGTTACAATTGCGAGATTCTGATCGGTACCTCTGATCAGGAGGCGCTGAGTCGCAGTGAAGTGGAACAGTGGAAGTCTCTCTTGTCGAGGGCATTGTTCTTTTCGATGCCTGCGATGCTGATCCACATGGTGCTTGGATACATTCCAGTAGTTCACGAATTCCTGATGACGCCGATCTTCAATGGTATTCATCTGAAGTTGTTGATCATGTTTTTGCTCGCGACACCCGTCCAATTTGGTGTTGGATGGCGCTACTATGTTGCCGCGTGGAAAGGATTGCAGCACGGTACCTATGGAATGGATTTCCTCGTGATCGTGGGCACGTCAGCTTCATACTTCTACAGCTTTGTGTCGTTAGTGGGGTCTGCTATGGATGCCGACTTCCATGGCCATCACTTTTTTGAGTCGTCAACAATGCTGCTCACATTCGTCACACTCGGCAAGTACATGGAGTCGATGGCGAAGGGGAAGACGGCTGATGCGTTGGCGGAATTAGCCCGGATGCAACCCAAGACCGCGATTTTGATCGTGCCTGGTAAATCTGACAGTGAAATCCCGATCGAATTGGTTCAGCGAGGTGACTTGCTCCGTGTTGGTCCTGGCGCGAACATTCCTACCGATGGGGTCGTCAAGTCAGGCACAAGCTCGTGCAACGAGTCCATGCTGACGGGGGAGAGCATGCCAGTCACAAAGGTGCCCGGTGACTACGTTTTTGGCTCCACAATCAACCAGGAGGGCTCGATTGTGATCGAATCCAGTTGCTTTGGTGGTGAAAGTAGCGCACTTTCTCAGATTTGCTCACTGATTGAAGAGGCGCAGCTGCAGAAAGCGCCGATTCAAGCGTATGCTGACATGCTCGCATCGATCTTTGCGCCATTTGTTCTGAGCATTGCATTGGTTACGTTCTTGTCGTGGTATTTGCTGCTGGCAACTGATTCGATTCCAAGTGAATGGAAACTCAACCTTGGTTTGAAACCAGAGGATGGACACGCGGATGATCTGTTCATATCTGTGCTTTTCGCGATCTCTGTTGTCGTGATTTCATGCCCGTGTGCGCTTGGATTGGCCACACCTACTGCAGTCATGGTGGGTTGTGGTGTTGGCGCAAAGCAGGGGATCTTGATCAAGGGAGGAGGAGCGCTTGAAATCGCCCGCGCTGTCGATACGATTGTCTTTGATAAGACAGGTACCTTGACGGTTGGCCATCCATCTGTCACTGATGTTGTCGTCTCCGACCGCGCGTATACACCGCTCGAGTTGTTACATTTTGCTGGCTCACTTGAGTGCGTCAGTGAGCATGTGCTAGGCAAAGCCATCGTGCTTGCAGCGACGGAACATGAAAAGTTGCACTTGAATGAACCTACGCAAGTCCATGTTGTTCCTGGTCGTGGACTTGAAGGACTGGTGCAGCCGATGAAAGGATCGTTTGGAAGCAGTGATATCCGTGTCATGGTGGGCAACCCAGAGTTTTTGGAGGAACGGAATGTGGAGATCGGTGACAAGATTGGAGAACAAATGCACGAGTTGGAGATGGAAGGCAAGACGGTAGTGTGTGTCTGTATTGAGGAGAAGCTGATCGGTATCATCGCGCTTGCCGATACCCCACGTCCCGAATCCAAGGCTGTTATTGAACATTTGAAGGGAATGGGGCTGGATGTATGGCTTATTACTGGTGACAACATCCGAACAGCTAGCGCTATTGCTCGCAAAATGGGGATTGAGCATGTGAAAGCGATTGCACTCCCTGGGGAGAAGGCCGCGCAAATTAAAGCGTTGCAGTCTCGTGTGTCTCCGATTACGAGGCGCCACCGTGTAGTGTGCATGGTCGGCGATGGTATCAATGACGCCCCCGCATTGGCCCAAGCAGATGTTGGAATGGCGATCGGAGCCGGAACTCAGATTGCTAAAGCTGAAGCGGACATGATCTTGGTGAAGAGTAATCTTAGCGATGTTGTCGTCGCATTGGATCTTGCTCGCGTCGTGTTTGGCCGTATCAAGCTGAACTTTTTCTTCTCGATTGCATACAACCTTTTGGGAATTCCGCTGGCTGCAGGTGCATTTTTCCCGATCATTCATTCGACAATGCCGCCTGCTTGCGCTGGTTTGGCCATGGCCTTTTCGTCAGTGTCGGTGGTCGTTTCGTCATTATTGTTGAAGAGGTATACCCCACCCAACATTTACTCGTTGAAGCGTTGTGATGGCAAGTTCGAAGCTGACAACAAAGTGGTAGACCTCAAGAACCTCGTTCGGTATCATTTGAACTCAACCAGAGGGCAACCACCATACGCACCACTGACAAATGTCGAGGAGAATTAGAGTGGTAGCAGACAAATGTCTGACGCCGAAGCTGCGCTGCCTTTGCGGTATCTGAAGTGGCTATTATTTGAGTGTGTGGATGTAGTCCTGTGCTGGCGTGAGTTTGTTTTTCGATGCCATAATATATTACTGTGAACCTGTAAGATCTGTCTTTGATTTCCCAAAAAGTGCAGAATTTGCTAGAAGGCTAGTCCTCCTCGTAAGCACTGGCATGATACACTGTATATCGCGACTAACGCTGATTTCATCCGAATATGGTTGCCGTTCGTTTAGCCTGTTTTGCATGCCTCAACGTAGCTCTTTGATTCAATGTTTGATCCCCAAGAATACTCCAGTCGTCGTCACTGTTCTCACTACAAATACCTTCGTCTTCACCGTCATCAATGCCATAGTCGTCATCGTCTGCGCCACCTTCCCGATCATCTCCTTCGACTAAGAGTTCCAGTGTGGAATATTGGTTGAGCACTGAACTAAGTTTGTTTTCTTCATCGCAAAATGCGACAAGCAATTTTAGGCGTGCAGATGCCCAGCGCGATCGGTCTTTGTGCTCTCGGGCCAATTGTGCTGAACAGATACAATCATGGGCATAGATTGTTACTCCAAGAGAAAGATCTTACAGTTCGCACCCATGAACAATTCTGATTTCTTACCTTCGAGTTTCTTCACTTTGCGGACAAGATCATTTTTCTCGCTCGTCATATCCTGGTCACACAGTGGCGAACATTTACTGATACTGCCATCACCACAACGTTGAGCTGCACTTTGTTTTACATACCGTAATCGCGATTTTCAATTCGGAGAGTTCTAAGAGCAATGCTTTCTCGCGCTTCCGCAAACTTTTGGCCACCTAGTCCCAAACCCACCCGTCCATCGTTTAGGATTTGGATCGATTACCAACGGATCCAACAGTACATAGATCACCAACTACGGACCTCTTCGATGTGAAACCGATTGCGTTCACGGACGAGCAAGTCTTTTTGTACTTCCTCAAATCGGTTCTCTTTTTCTTGAATCGCCACGCGATACGTGTCATTTCGATCTTTGAGCTTCTTCAACTTTAATTCCATCTCGTGGATGCGTGCCTCGAGGTGCCGTTTCTCAGTCTCGGCACATTGGACGGTGGTCGTCATATTTGTCTCCATTTCCTGATTTTTTTCTTTCAGTTGGCCGTTGGAAGCTAGCTGATCGTGATAGCTGGCGTTAGCGCGTTCCAATCGACTTTTGGACTCGGAAAGGGCACGATCACAGTCTTCGATCATCGTGGTTTGCCGTACGGTTGTGGCCAGCAATTGCTGCACCTGACGCTCCAGATCCGTAATCTCGCAAACCAATTTCTGATTGTCATGGCGTAGTGTTGTTGCCTCTTTACGTAATTTTCTTTGACTATGACTGTGGGTAATCTGCAGGCTATCCAGACGTGCCTGCCACGAACGTTCACTCTCTCGTAGCATTTCCATGGTTTGCTCATGTTTTCTTGTCAGCTGGTCCACGTGATTCCGGTGAGCAGTGGCTTCGGATTCCGCCTGAGAGCACAGCTTGTCGCGCTGCCGTATCAGTTCATCAATTTGTATGGAAAGTTCATCGCGCTCCATCTCAGCGGCTAGCACCTGATCTCTTGCTCGTCGAGCGTCCTCTTTGTTCTCGCTACAGTTCTCTTCTAAATTGCGTATTCGTTCTTCCACCAACTTGAAACTCTGCAACAAACCAACATTTTCCTGTTCCACGCCATGAAGCGATGCGATCACGCTGCGAAGCTTTTCCATCTCTTTGTTTTGTTCTGAGACTCGTAACTCGAGCTGGAGATTGCGCTGCTTGATTTGCTCCACCTGGGAGCGCTGTGTTCGAAGACGACGCACTGACTGCTTGATCTCGTGGAGATCTCCCGATGATTTCTTGAGTGGGGAAGACGCCGTCGTAGGCGACGCTTTTCCATCTCTCGAACGGTTTGTATGTGAATTCGGAGCTTCTACGATTTGCGTCCGAGCCGATCCGTCTCTTGCTTTCCATTTTGGGGAAGTTGTACTACACAACGAAGCACGATCGGCCAGGACTACGTCTTGGCTGTCGCTACTGCTGTGCGTGCTGAGCGATCGCAATGATGCGTCGCAGATTGACCCGGCAGCGGGCGACAAACGCGTTCGTTGCGTTCCTGTCCCGCAACAGTTTTGAACGCATCGCATTGACATACAGCACGACCTCGATTTTTCTGGATCATTCGTGGCGTGCTTGTTTTCACGCTGCCATGATGGTTCCTTTGTCGGGGTCTTGACGGACGCAAGAAGAGGTGCTGCTCGCACTTCTGCATCGCCTTGACTTGGTGTCAGAAGCGCATCATCAGCGACTTGCATTGTTTTCCGTTGTCTGAGATTGTTTTAAATACTCGCCAGACCGCAAGCTGAACGTGCTCCTATAGTCATTCTTATGCTTCCCATTTTGTGGTCGTCTATTGTCATTTTTGGCATTTTACTCTTTGGTTGATGAGCACGAAACGACGTGCCACACGAATCCGTACACCAAGTCAAGGCGCCACACACACGGCTACATTCCGACACCTTCCAATTCTTCAGACAATGGCTGGACTTTGCATCCACGAAGAGGAAGATAAAAGATAAGAAACATGGTGTTATCAAACGAAAAAGCCGTTTGTATCTGGTGCAGATTCCGCTGCCTCATGTACTGGTAGGAAGCTCCACGATGGCGGGGGTTCACGCTTAATGGCGGGAGATTAAACACATCATCTCCCTCATGAACTGAGCGTAATGTTGAGCGCGGTGTCGATTGCTTCGACCTGGGACGCATCCGGGAAGCGCGTGTGCACGATGCCCTCAAGCTTTTGCAGGACACGCACGACTTGGCAGCTGTAACCAAACTCGTTGTCGTACCAGATGTAGAGCACGACCTTGTTGCCCGACACGATTGTCGCCTTGCCGTCCACGGTTCCGGATGCCCGGCATCCCACGAAATCCGACGACGCCACTTCAGCCGACTTGACAAAGTCGATCTGGTTCTGCAGCGGCGAGTTCAGCGAGACCTTGGACAGGAACGTATTGACGTCCTTGACCGTCAGATCTTGGCAGTTGTCCGGGTTGAGGTGCAGATTCAAAATCGCGAGCGACACGTTGGGCGTCGGTACGCGGATCGCGTTCGCGGTCAGCTTGCCCGCGAGTGAGGGCAGGCACTTGACCACGGCGGAGGCCGCACCCGTCTCAGTGATGACCATGTTGAGCACGGCGCTGCGGCCACGACGCTCCTTCATGTGGTAATTGTCAATCAGGTTCTGGTCGTTCGTGAACGAGTGCACGGTTTCAATGTGGCCGTCCACGATGCCGTACTTTTGCTCAAGTGCCTTCAGTGTCGGTGCAATCGCGTTGGTGGTGCACGATGCCGCGGAGATGATTTGGTTCTCTGCACCCAGCTTGTCATCGTTGACGCCAGCCACGATCGTTGGAATCTGCTCAAACAAAGAGGAACAAAAAGAAAAAGAAAACACGTCAGTCATGTCGGCTAGCGTAAGTGAAGAAGAATATTGCCAGCAGACAAGGCAATTGGCTACACAACAGCAGCAGAATCAAAAGCAATCGAATGAGGCATGCAACGTACGTCTCCTTTGCCCGGTGCAGTCAAGATGACCTTGGCGACACCTGGAGACTTGAGGTGCAGGCCCAGACCCTCTGCATCCCGCCAGCGACCCGTGTTGTCAATCACCACGGCGTCGTGGATGCCGTACTTGGTGTAGTCGCACTTGTCCGGTCCGTCCGAATAGATGATTTGAATCACGTTCCCGTTGGCGACGATCGCATTCGCTTCTTCATTAAAGTGAATCGTTCCGTTGAACGGACCATGCACCGAGTCACGACGCAAGAGCGAGGCCCGCTTGGCGAGGTCCTCCTTGGTGCCGCTACGAACTACGATGGCACGCAGCATGAGCTTGACCCCGGGCCCGCTCTTCTCGATAAGGAGACGCGCCAGCAGACGGCCAATGCGGCCAAACCCGTACAGCACGACGTCGCTGGGCTTGATCATGGGGGTTGCCAGCGCTGACAACGCTAGCGGCGCCATCTTGGCGTCCAACAACTGGCCGAGGCTTTCCACGAGTGCAGCCTTGTCCTCGTCCGAGGTGGCGGCATTCGCCGCCTGGACCTGCTCCTCCACGAGCAGGAGCGTGCGCCCCACATCAATGCGCATGTCGCGCGCGTGGTCGGCGTGCTGGAGGAGCGCGCTCAGTACCACGAGCGTGTCCGTCGGCATCATGCGCTTGCCCACGTACTTGCACACGTAGCGGTGCTGCTTGATGAGCTCAATGCTGTCCTTGTGCACGAGGCCCTTGCCAAAGAGCGTCGTGACCACGTTTCGCTGGCGGTAGAGACGCCCAATGAGGGGCACCATGAGGTCGGCGGCATCCTGCTCCTGGCGCCACTGCTCGTGCTCCGTGTCGCACAACGCCTTGATCTCATCGCTGCTCAGTGTCGATTCAAAGGCCGCCATCCTGTAAGAAGAAGAACAGGTACAGGTAGAGGTGACGCGTTCCGGTGGTGGGTAGTCAAGTGGGCTCGCTTGCTTGCTGAGTAGATGTGCAAGTCAGTCGGGTCAGTTGGTTAGTTGGTCAGTCGGTCTGCCGCCTGCTGGTGAATCGAGAACTGAAGCACGCATCTTGCCCGCGCCTCCTCCGTCGTCGATCTTCAGGCAATGACGTCGATGACGCCCCGGCCGTTTTGCAACCGGGTACTGGAATAAGGAGAAAATCAGTGTCACGGCATGACGCGGCGTCGTCACTGTTCCGGGAAGGAGGAGAATTATAGCCAATGAAAAAGCGTTAAACAGCAACTTCAATCGCCACCAGGGGGGGGGGGGGG
>JAADWT010000839.1:0-13853 GCA_023336285.1 Pythium grandisporangium
CCCCCCCCCCACACACACTCCGCCCATTCGAACTCAGCAACCATGAGTGTGTCCAACCTACCACCAGCATGGCCATTACCGCCGCCACCGCCACCGCCCATGATGATGATCAAGCTGAGCTTCCGCGGCGAGACGCATCGCCTGAGCATGGCGCGCGCCGAGCTCACGCTGCCAACACTGCAGGCCCGCGTGCATGCCTGCTACGACGACACCACGCGGCCCGCGCTGTGGACACTGATCTACCGCGACAACGAGAACGATCTCATCACGGTCTCAACGCCCGAGGAACTGACCGAGGCCTGCCGCGTCTTCACCGAGCTGCAGCCACAGGACGACGCCACCACTTCCTCGTCCTCCTCGTCGCGCCGCACCCACATGCATTTCCACGTCGTGGCGCGCATCACCCTCAAGGACCAGCTTGCGCCCGTGCTGCAGACGGTGGGGGAGATCTCGGGCCGGCTTGCCCGCGCCGCGGAGCAGGCCAAGGGCCACCTGCAACAGGGCGGCAGCGTGTGTGTGGAGCGTGGCCGGGATTCGCTCTCGGTCGCGGGACGAGGGCTGTCGTCGGCCACACGTGGGCTGTCCCGGCGTCTGCGTCGTGCCTCGTCCATGGCCTCGGAGCAAATCTCGGGCATACGGGAGCGTGTGGACGCGCGCCGTCGCTCGCGGTCGGAATCGCTGTTCACGACGCGGACCAGCGCCAGCTCCCTGGGGGAACCGCTGCGGCCACAGACACGGATCAGTCGCATGCGCTTCTGGTCGCAGGAGCTTGTTCGTGAGCAAGAGCAAGTGCAGGATGATGAGGGTGGCAGTGGCAGTGGCGTGGCGCTCATGGCCACCGCTGTGGAGCGCGATGAAGATGACGACGTTGTCCCCGAGCTGGTGCCTGTGGCTGAGCTCTTGGCTCAAGCGCGGCTGCAGAGCCAGCAAGCTAACGAAGAAGAACAAGAAGAAGATGGCGCGCATGAAGAAGATTCAGGCGACACTGCGGCCAGCAACCAAGAAGAACCGGCACTGGTGGTTGTGGATGTGGATGCCAGCGCCGACGTGGAGCTGGAGGATGAGCCGTTCGTCTTGTCCTCATCTCTGACTGAGTCGGAGTCCGTGACGGGCTCGCTTCGCATCACGGCGCCACGGATGGTGGCGGAGCCCATGGTGGCGCCCACATCGGATGCCGAGACGGCGTCGACGGGGTCGGACGATGAGATGGAACTGAACTGGGATGTGGTGTCGATCAATGACCCGCCGTCGCCCATCTTTGATGTGGATGACGAGGATGAAATGGAGGCGTACTTTGGTCGCTACGAGGCCGAGCTGAGTCTGATTCGCCAAGTGGCCCCGCACGTGGACCCCGTGCTCTGCGTGGACCTGCTCGAGCAGCACAATGGCGAGGTCGATGCCGTGCTCATTGACCTTACTGCTCTGTAAGACGCAGGATGATGCGATCTCTCGCCTCCCTTTCGATCCAATCTGCCTTCTCGCATTACGCTTGTTCTCCAGTTTCTTCGCGTGTCTTGCTTCGTTCGCGTTGCCCCCCTCTACACCACCACACACACATACTATTCCTTGCTTCCATGGTGTTGGACAGTCAGGCCACCGACGCCTGCCGGTCAGTGATTCGATTTAAACTAAAAAACTTATCTATTTTGTTCCTTTGTAGTTGTGCGGGTGCCAATAATGGGTCAAGGGATCTGAGTCAGATCCAACGAAGTTATTAGCACTAGGTAGTCGATCTGGGTCGCTGGATCATTCGTCCATGCCATCTTGGAGGGAGGGGTGCGATGCACATTCCGTTACTACATACCTATCTACAGGGAGGACGCTCCTCTCCTCCTCCTCCGCCAGGCCCTGAGTGTACTACTCGACTAGCGCGCTTCATTAGCAGAGCAAGGGAAGCAAGGGATGCAGTATCAACCGTAGACAATCCGCTGGGTGCCCTTGGAGACAGACGGTGGGCCGCGTGGACCACCCATTCGATTAGTCATCGACACCATGCTCGAACTGGATGACAACCCACTCGCCTCCCTTCCAGTCGGTGTTGCCGATGACGACGAGGGGGAAGGTGAAGCAGCACCACTGCTACCACCACCACCTCCGTTGGCCTTGGCCAGACCCAGCGCGACGTTGCGGCAACGCGCTGCAAAATTGAGCGAACACAGCGTCTCCCATGCATTCCACTGCACGGGGCTCACGTTCACAAACATGAGCACTTTGGAATTACCACTGAGGGATTCCTGAAGCAGGAACGTGAGCTTGGAATTACGGTACGGCACGTGCTTGTTATTGCCGCCCAGCGCCGAGATCACATCGCCCAGTGCCGATAGCGAGCGATTGATGTTTTGTGCCTCCTTGAGGCGCTGCCCACTAGCAGCCGTCTTGCTTACACGCTCCGAGCCGGCGAGATCAATGAGGTGCAGCTTGGAGACGCGTTTCCGTGCCTCACCCTTCTGGGACGTCGTGATCACGATCGAGAGCACGAGATGGGATCGACTCGAGTGCTCGTTAAAGTCGTGCGAACCAACACTGCGGTGTGAGCGGCCCAGCGTGAGCAGATCCGTGACGTCCGTGAGATCGAAGACCTCAACGTCGATGAGGTTGTCCACGTATACCCCCTGCTTGCCCATGCGCACCTCGAGCCCCTTTCGTTCTTGGCCATTCGTGGGTGGACCCGACTTGTCCAGCAGATCCACCACCGTCTCGTTGTACACTTCCAGAATACTCAGCTTCATCGAACACTCGAAATTGCCCGTCGCAATGCGATCGTCGCGGATTTGAAACAGTTCCTCCAAAGAGCGGAAATTGACCCCACGATCATTCTCTGGACCTTCCATGGTGTGTGTCTTGCCCGAACCGGTCTGCCCGTACGCAAAGATGCATACGCTGTCACACATCCACCACACCACACAGTCAGATACATGATTGCCAAAGGTGACAAACATAAACATATCTCAGAGAACAATGCATAGCTCAAATGGGCACGGTGCGTACTTGAAACCATCCAATGCACTGGTGACGAGTGCCTTTGTCTGAGCAAACACCTGCTCCTGTGTGCTCTCGGGCTGGAAAACATGGTCGAATTCAAATGAATGCTTTTGCCCAATACCGTTGACCTTGCCATCAGGGCCAATCTCACCACCGCCCACCACCAAGTCCAAGCTTTCAGAGTCCTTTTCTCGGAAAAACACGGCTAATTCTGATTGATCCGTCTTCATTTCGACCGCCTGAATCGGTCGGACACGGCAAAACACGCGAATGTTTCCTTGCAACTCCATCAGACGGTTGTGTAGCTTGCGCCGTGTTTGAAGCTCTTGGTAGTAGAGCTCAGCCACACGATCCTTCTCTGCTTGGATCAGCCGGATAGACTCAGCAGCCTGCAGCCAGACAAAACAACGTCAGAACATCCCATCCAAAGCAACATTTATACCGTGGCAACAAGAGACCGGTTAGTAGTGCCGTGTTGACCCGATGCGTGACAAACAACTGAAACATAAATCCTGACGCACCGCCTGTTCGGCGTCTTCAACCCCAGCCCGCCGCGCAGCAGCAATCAAATCATCCTGCGCTTGTACTTTGACTTCCAAACGCTCAACGACGGCTTTGGTCGCAACAAATTCCTCTTCCCGTTCCTTAGATATTGCTTGTTGGTTCTTCAATTCGCGTTCCAGCGCTCGAATATCTCGTTTTAGTGTGCGTTGCTGGTCATCTGCCTCCGCAAGCTTGGCAGTATTTAACTTGGATTCCTCCTCTCTCTTTGCGTCAACCGTTTCTTTGTCCTCCATCACAACCCGAAGTCCATCGTTCAGAGCAATGACTTCTTGTTTGTAATTTTCGACTTCCTCATCCCGCGTAGCCAATTGGGCTTGTAACTCCTTTTTAGTTGTCTCCAATGTCTTGGCATATCTTCGTTTCAATAGCTCTGCATCTTTTTTAAACGTTGCGAGCTCGTCTTGTGTCAACTTCGCTTCTTCCTCGCTCTTGGTTAATTTCTCTTTCAGACGTTCGATTTGCGTTTCGGCTACCGACACGGCGCTGGTTGAGGCGGCAGCACTACTCATCATCATTTCGCGCTGTTCTTCCAAAATCTTCTCTTGTTCCATCGCTTCCTTCTTGTACTTCTCAATTTGATCGTTTGCGATCCGGAACTGGTCACTCACTTGTTCGTGAGCCTTTTGTAGTGTGGCCAATTCCTTTTCAACAGCTTCCCGATGATCTTTCTCCTTGGAAGCTTCCTTGCGGTAGGTTTCAATTTCTTGTGCAAGGTGAGCGGTGCCTTGATCATCTTCGCTCAATTGAGTCTGCATTGTCTGCATCTCTTGCTGGAGCGATGCGTGAGCGTCCATCCATTGCTGTGCCTGCAGCTCGAGATCTTTCGCCTTGGTTTCCCACTCGGCAATGGTCTCCTGTAACTTTTTATCTCCAGCTTCAACGGCAACACGCAGCTCTTCCTTGTTGGAATCGCTCTCAAGCGTCAAACGCTGGAGCTCCGACTTTAACGTCACAATCTCTGAGCCGTCCTGTGCTCTTTCACGCTCCAAAGATTCGATCTGTTTTTCGTACTCCGCCACTTTGCTGGTCAGTGCTTCCAATTCTGCTCGTGCTGGGGATTCTGGCCCATTTCTGGAATGACGCCGTTCATACTGCTGACGGCCTGATGATACCACTACTGAATGGTCATCAGCACTCTCATCTTCGACGTGCCCGCCGTCGTCGTCTTCACTGATTACCGTCGCCGCTGTGGTCGAGGCAACAGCCGTGCTATCCGTATATCCCTGCTAGAGGCAAGACCTGTCAGTTCTATTTGTTCACTATTCATAGTAGACCAAACGCAAAAGCAGCCCATCCACGTTCTATCGACATACCTGGCCGTCGTACGCACTGTCCGTGTCGTACTGTCGCTCGTGGAACGCACTCGACGCCTCGACTCCAGAGGCATCCCCACCACTCACCGAAGTGGTGAATTGTGGATATCTATTCGTGGGATCATACTGTTCTGGTTGCTGCTGGTGATAATGGTGCGAAGTTGGGGCTTCTTCCTGCCACGCTGCCACGCCACCGTACCCGTTGGGTGTCGAGCTGCCCTGAGCGTAATAACTCGCCGTATGCATATCACTTACTGACATCCTCGCATCGTGATGTCGCTTCCGCATACCCTGCACGATCGATCGGAACTCATCGTCACAGGGATGATCCCAACGACTTTCGCCCGTGGCATCATTGTAGTAGTAGGGCGTGCCCGTATCAGTAGCCGTGGCATGGAACCATCCAGGGGGTAACTTCGCCACCAGTGATTCGCGTGCGATCCAGAGAAGTTCGGCCTCGGTGTCCGGGTCAATACCGAGGCGTCGCGAGTGCTCAATCACGCCAGCCTTGAAGAGCTCCGGATCGGCGGCCTCCATGAGTGCCGACTCGACATCTTCTCCACGATCCGTGGCCGTAGCTGCCGTCCCATCGAAGCTGTGATCTTGCCAGGAGGAGGAGGCCGTTGGACCAAGATGCATCGTATCTCGACTGGAGGGCGGGTGCGACCGATCCGTGTAGGCGCTGCCATCGTATCCGAGTTCATCCACCATCGATTCGTAGCTGACGCGGCGATGCCGATGCGAATATGATTGAGAGTCCGCCTCATACGGAGACTGTGCGCGTGGTGATCCCAACGCCATTGCCGCCATCTCGTACTCGAGTGCTGGTGCAGGCTCTTGATGGTGGTGATAATGCGGTTGCTCTTCTTGCGCGACTTCCTCTGTGTGTCCTTCAAACGCGAGGTCCAGCATCTGTCGCTGTGATGGCTGCGACAGCAGCGAGCGACGGCGCGGCTGCTCGCGAGGGCTTCGCAATGCCTGCATCCGGATCAACTCACTCGATCGGCTCGTGTCGCCAATGAGAAGAAATATGCAACCGATGACAGAGAGGGACAGATACAGTAGGGAGTTAATTTGAGCACTGACTGGCTTGCCCGTTCGCGACTGCGCGACTTCCAGCGCAGCTCACGGTTGATGGCAGAGGCTGCAAGGCTGCGTACTGCTGTTGCTACTGGCGGCGATGGAGATGGAGGGGTACGTGAGACCGCGCGAATAGCGGCATGCACGCACACGCTCGTCCTCCCGCTGCTCGCGGTTCTTTCTCTCGCTTTATTGCTCGGCGGTCAAAAACCTTCATCGGTGCCGTCGCTTCCATCCATTTCAGTAAACAAGACGGCCAATTGGGGTTATTTATCGCCTTTTCCCGTTCTTTCTAGTCTATTTGAGTAAGAAACACGTTCATACCGATCAATTCGGCAATCTGTCGGTACGACACGTTGAAGTGTTCTGCGGGCTGAAATAACTAGTATGTGGTCCACGCCTCTGAGATTTTTGAACCTCCGGTCCGTAATAAATGATGTGGGCCACACCAATTATTCAAAGTTGTGTAACCGCAGTGGTACACACACACACACTCACCAAAGAGATTCCGGGGTTACGCTGAGGGTACATACGGTACAGTATAATAGTACCCCCTCGCTTCGACCAAGAAGACAAAAGTGCGAGTGAGTCGAGTTCCGAGCCTAGCCAAGTATATTCGCGGCATCCTCCTCCGCTCGTCCCCGCCGCCGCCGGTCGCCGCCTCTGCTGGCTGTATCTCTCCCCCCTCCCCCTCCTTTCCTGGCGTGGCGGAAAGCTCGCGGACCCCCCTGCTTGCTCCACATGGACGACTCCAGTACGTTTCTCTGCCTTGCTTCCCACTGTCACTCTCATTCGAGCCGTGAGCCATCATCGCTTGGTGCCTGCCTGCCTGACTGACTGTCTGATCGGTTCGTGGAAACGCGGTTCTTATATTGGCCGACGCTGTGCAGCGACGGCCAGCGAGCGGCAGGGCATGTGGTCCATGATCAAGCAGGGATACGAAGGGCTCGTGCTCACGGTGATCCGCCCGGCACGTGCGCTGTATGCCGTGGAAGAGCTAGGCCCCACCAAGCTCCTGCTCGGCGACACGGTCACTCAGCGCCAGGACATGCAGCTCAAGAACCCCGCGGGCTACACGCTCGAGTGCAGCTGGTGGAAGCCCTCGCACCACTCCAGTAGCTCGGTCACGGCGTACGTAGGACCCTGCCTTGCTGTTCATTATATGTGCTGACACCCACACACCACACGCAACACTGACATGACTGGATTGTTGGCAACGCCACAGCCCCAAGACCCCGTGCATCATCGTCCTGCATGGCAATAGCTCGTGTCGACTGGGTTGCCTCGAGATCGTGTCGTTTGCCATCCCGGCGGGCTTTAGCGTCTTTGCGCTCGACTTTAGCGGCTCGGGCTTGTCCACTGGTAAATACGTCTCACTTGGGTATCATGAGCAGACGGATATCGCCACCGTGGTCAAGTACCTACGTGCCCAGCAGGATGTGTCCAAGATCTGCCTCTGGGGTCGTTCCATGGGGGCCGTGGCTTCACTCTTGTACGCGCAGAACGGCGCGGAGATCAGCGCCATGGTGTTGGACTCGCCCTTCTCAAGCCTGCCGCGCCTTGCCGTGGAGCTCGTTGACGATGGTAAATTGGGTGTGCCCCGCATCGCCGTCAAGCTCGTGATGCGGCTGATTCGTCGCGATATCAAGCGACGGGCACGCTTTGACATGTTCAAACTCAAACCGATTGAGGATATGAATCGGTGCACGACGCCCAGCTTCTTTGTGGCTGGTACACAGGACGAACTCGTAGGTCCACACCACGTGGAGGCACTTCATCGGCGGCACAATGGACCCAATCAGTTGTTCCGCTTCTCGGGTGGCCACAATAGCCCACGCCCGATCAATATGTTTATCCAGGCGCTGCAGTTTCTTCGTGTCATGGTGGGGCTGCTGCCATTGCCCTCGCATGTGTTCACAACGAACGAGGCCGGTGCACGCACACCCATCTCATCGCCACGGCGTCGATCCGTGCCGGCACCCACCAAGCGCGCGACCGGTCGAGTGTACAAGAACCCGTTACCGGCGGGGGTATCGATTGAAAGCGTGCACCACATGTCGGTCAAGCAGCTCAAGGACGTGGCCGCCAGCGTGGGCTATGGTGATGTCCCCTGTGTGGAAAAATCCGACCTTATTGACCTCGTCCTCAAGCTGCATCAGCGGCATTTGCGGTCCAAACAGGCAGCACGGAAATTCAGCGAAGACGAGGTCGTGGTGGCCCCCTCGACGGCGGCCACCCCCTCTGGCAATGGCAAGAGCCATGCTACACGCAAGGGTACTCATGGCAGCGAGAGTGCTGTGAAGAATGGTGGGGGCGATGGCAGTAGTCGAGATAGTACTCAAGGCAGCAGCCAGCCACGGAGCGAGCGAAGAAGTGGTCGTCATGGCCCAACCACACAGAGCAGCACCGTCTCGGAAACTCCAGCAAAGACAAGCGTCGATATCGAGGCAAGCACTGACACCACTACCCTCAGCGCTGCTGCCCCTGTGGCTACTTGTTCGGCATCGCTACCAGTGACTTCACTTCCTCTCGATCCTGCTCCGTTTCCGGCTCCCAATTCATCTCCAGCTAGTTCGGCAGCCACTTTTACAGCGGATCGGGTGTCTCTGCAGGCATCATCATCACCGCCGCTAGTGCGTCGGTATTCGGACAGCAGTGTTGCCGCCGATGAACCGGTGCGTACGGAATCAATGGGCATGGAGATAGACTCACCGGGGTCGGCTGACAAGAAGTCTACGGCGCCGACACCATTCCCCGTGAACATGTCCACGTCATCCAGCGTGATCTCAGACCGTGAGCTCACACGCGAACTGAGCGGGCGCAGCCTCATTGGCGATGGCAGCGACGCCGACGAAAATGACAGAAGCGATGACGAGAGGGAGGGGCATGAGCCGCGACTGCCCACTGCGTAACGATATGGCGCATGGAAGCAATTGCGACAAAGAAGGCGGAGAAGCAACGGGACGGGAGACCGCCCGCTAGGGTCGTGTAGGGTAGATCAAAGTGTTAAAGTGTCGAAGTGTAAAAGGGGTTGGAAGATTCAAGTAGGCAGCGGAACCCACAGTGCTTGTGAAACAGCACTAATGGAGAGTAGCAGACGTAGGGCGGAGATGCCGCCACCGACCACATTGTAGAGCTTAGCATTGCGATGATGGGCGGCGAGGCGCCACCAGCGCGTCACAAATGCGATCATGTACGAGTAGAGTCAAAGGAAAACGTCAACAAAGGCACTTACGGACACGCCGACTAAAACTAATATACGGTTGCGATGAGCTGCCCTTTTGCGATCCTTCTGTGGTAGTATTGGTACTACCTGGCACACTGTCAGCGCATGCGACGGCGACTCCCTTCCGCTTAATGTGGATGGCAAAAACGATTTATGGCAACCCACCCATCCACTCACATACCCTCACCAACAAGTCGCCAACTCTCTAGCAAATAGCGACCGACCATTCATGTCTTATCTCAAATGTAATGCCTCGCCCCCTGAGTGTTTTGTTTTTTTTTGCCTTGGAAGGGCCGTTTTGCATTTTCCACGGGCTTTCCATTGGTTTTGTGGCACGTCGTTTTCTACAATCGAAGAATAGGTTCTTTTCCTCAATAGTGGTCGAGGACGAGCGGCCAGAGGAATGGGATCCCCAAGCGGTTGAATGAGATCTCTTTCTTCCTCTGCCTTCTAAAGACTGGTTTTTCGAAGGTCACTGCGTTGATATGCATCCCATTCTATCACGTCACCCCACTACCCAGGGTGGGGGGCAAAGGCGAGGGAGAGGGCGATGAATAGCTTTCGTTCCTGTCGTGTGGGAGACCGTGGATAGATAGACCAGACCCTCTCAGCATCTCCATCATTCCCGTATTGACCCAGTCAACCGCAGTGCTGTCTCACGAGCATCTAGGGTCTTTGTTCGGCACTCGCCGTACGAACGAATATGGAAGGCTACTTGATCCGGGTACCACCAAGCGCATGGGGGTCGAGCTACAGAGACGAGAGCACCAGAGCGCCGCCATTTAGGCGGAAATACAGCCTGCATCGCTCGAGTACCAGGCGCACCGAGGCCCGACTGCTCTACTACGTGCTTGGCGAAGGATACCTGCGCGGGTTCGCGGGCCCAGAGGAGGCAGCAGCCGGTGGGCCCGAGCTGGATTCCTTCCAGCTGACGGCACAGCAGATCCGAGTCGAGCCCATCTACTCGATGCAAATTATTCAGGTGATTGCCACGCCCAAGACCAAGTCTCGCCGTGGCCGTGGCCTGGGGATTGCTACGAATGAGGTGACGGATACGGACAGCAGCGATGATGAAGACGACCACGAGGAACCGCTTTCGGTTCGCGCTCCGTGCCAAGAGACTTCACTCCTGCTTTACACGGGCAGCAGGGACCTACTTGAAACCTGGGGGCGTCGCGTACTCAACTGGAATCGCTGTGTCTTTGGTGGAGATGACCCGACCGATGAGGAGCTAACGACAGCGCGAGTCAACCTGATCAAGTCTTTCCAAGAGCTAAACGCCCGTGAGATGTTTACCTCGTACTGTGAGCTATCCGTTGCCGATGCTGAACCCTACACAGCCGTGTTACCAGATCTAATAGGCAACGCTCCACCAAGCGAGTCGACGTCCTCGCAGTCACCACTGTCGGTGGCCTATCCCAGTACCATATTTTCTGTATTCACCAAGCTACCGCCAGCACCTGGGACCGTATCGACGGGGCACCAACCATGGTGGATGTTCCTGAGTGGCACCAGCGCAAGCCGCCGCCGGATCAGCGCTCTTCCCATGTAGTTAGTCTCTGTATGTGTGGTGCTTCCATCCACAGAGTTCATCGTGTCTCTCTTTTTATCGTTCTTCCATGGACTCGAATGCGTTGATCGAACCGAGACAGCTATCTAAAAATCGATACGTCTACCCCACGTAAAACCATTTGCACGTTGGTTTTTTGGTGACTAGTTTCTTGTTGTTGTGGAGCTATGTGTTCATGCTCTCTCGGTTCAGGACGTGAATCTCGACAGCACCGTCAAGGCGGCTCCACGCGTCTACCGAGCATACAACTCGGCGATGGTAGGTTCCCCTCACATGGCAGAGAAGCATGGAGTCCATTGAGTCGTCTACGTGTTGCAAGCCATTCACCAGTTGCATTGTACCCTCGGTGGCGGTCTGCATCTCACTCGTGGTGTACACGCGATAGCGCATCGCGATACGGATATCCGCCACCACGCGTTGTCCCTCCATCGCGGCGATCTCGACCACCACGGGCTCCATGCGATTGGAATCTGGACGAAAGCATAATTGCGTGCCCTGTGGTCCACCACCACTGCCCATGATAAACTGTAAAGCGTCCAGGATATCCCCACCGCCCTGAGTACGAGCACTGGCGAGTAGGAGCTGCTCCGCAAACTGCAGTGCCTCCATCTCATGGATAGAGTCCTGTGCCGCAGCGATCGCCTCAACCAGAACGGATACGATCTGATTCGCACTCACACCGCTGGATAGATCGCCGTTGATCAGGATACGATCACGCTGCACGTCCTTGAGTGCCTGTGTGTGTGACAGACTGCGCTGTCGCGTGCCACTCGCGCGATCGACTTGTGAGTGAAGCCAGCGTAATGGGAAGTGATAAGTATTAATTGAGGATGTTCCCCGTGAGCCACGAAGAAGAGCAGCAAGACTCCGTGCGAGACAGTCAATGGTTTGTGCGTCACCACCCCGGGCATTGTCTTTAGGTTTGTCTTGCTCTTGGCCATCACCTGCTGGAATACTGGTGCTGCCCTGGAGAAGGGTCTGCACCTCTCGGCGACGTTGTAGGATTACAGCGCGTGCTTGCTGCTGGTCCATCTCGTCTGTGATAGCAGTCACCCAGCGGTCGGTCTCGTATGATGAAGTCACGTCCAACACCCACCGCATCTTCTTGCGCTTCGCGTCAAACAGAGCAATTGCTTGGCGTGGTGCTGTCGCTCTGCGCACCACCCATCCATCCGCCATCAGATCAAGCCGGGTATTCGGTGCATTGTCGTTGAGGATCTTGGCGCGCACGACTGCTTCCGCACTGGTTAATGGCTGCGCCATTCGTGCTCCGTCTTCCTCCTCCTCCTTTCTCCCATTTCCTGTCTCTTTCTCAGTGTACCCTTGCTGCTTGCTGGATATGCGAACCTGCTCCAATAGATACTCAAAGCATTGCTCCTGACTGGCGAACAGGTAGAGCACGGCGCCTTCGCATAGACATGCATACATACGCTTCTGGGTACGCCAAAGCGTCATCCACTCGGTGCACGTCACGTAACCACTGGTTACCACTGGTAGCTCCCGCGCCCACAGCGTTCGAGCGATGCGACGGTAATGCTGACACCAATACGCCGCTGCACTATCGGTCGTAAGCGTAGTCCCTGAGGCATTCTCATCGGCTTGGTTTTGCTTCTTGTCTTGGTTGGGTACGTCTAGTGCGACTGGCCCTGGGACATCCTGGTCAGTTGTGAGTCCGAGCAGACGGGTGAGCACGATGAGGATGCCATTCAGTATGATCGGCTGCAGTGATGACGACCACTGCGGCGCACCACAAAGGCGTAGATCGCGAAACAACAGCAGGAGACGTAGACATTCGACCTGCGTGCGTTGTCCCTGGTCGACAAACTGGAAGGCACAACGAAGAAGGTAGTCATCGTTCAACAACGCACTTTGTTTCAGTTGTGCAGCCAGATGCTCGGGCGAAGAACGCCGATGGTGTCTGTGGTGGATCGTGCTGCTGGGCGTTGAACGTGAGCTTCGATACGTCATCACACTCTTTATAGGGTGGATCTTTGCCAGCTGGGGATCCACACTGCTGCTGCTGCTATTGCTATTGAGTTTGCTACTGAGATGGCGGTCGATGATAGTTGCTCGTGACGCCAGTGGCTGAATACGGATCCGAGCACACGTGCATGCTCGCATTGGACGCATTTGCCGACCTTCCCGTTGTCGGCGCCTACCGCACCCAATATCCGGTGCAACTCGTTTAAATTCGTTCAGTGCCCCCGTTGGCGATACTTTGAAACGAGGGTGGGTATTGGTGCGGTCACTCCAGTCCAAGATATCGTCAGCACGGACGTGGTGAAGAATGGGGGACTTGGAGGTTGACAGTTCTACTATTTGTTTGAGCCGTTCACATGACCAGCAAAGTCCACATTTACACACATGAGAAGAGGTGTTTGTTGTGCATTGGCTGGAGGCATTTTCATCATACATACAATTACGCACCTGTCTGCGTCCTCAACATCACGAGGCAGTGGTTCCGTTGGCTTTGCTTCGTTTGAAGTTGGCTCGGTGTCGTGGCTGCGATAACTGCGTCAACCACCTCGGCGGAGGTGGTCTTGGCATGCACGGGCACGCGGAGCACTGTGTCGTTGGGGAGAACAACTCTGGGGAGGGGAACCCGGCGGGGCACATGGAACGATACGTACTAGTGAGTTGTCACCCGGAAAAGAGGCCACGCAGAGAACCATCCGTCAAGAGCGTACCGAATGCTAGCCATGCAGGCCAACGGCGAGGCAGCGCAGTCGGTTCCCATCACACAGCGTACGGTGTCGAGTCAGGTCGATATCCTCCATGAGGAGGCTCCATCGTCAAGCGACACAGGGCCATTATTTTGAGGACACGGTCTCACATGCTACCCATATTCGAGACGTGCGGTGCCCACAAGTTATCCACCACAGATGAGACAGGCTAAATATATCGGAGGGCGAATATTACAGCAAAATGGCAGCAACATAATTTAAAGCGAGGCCGCCACGCTTCCAAACAAGCAGGTTTAGACCCACTGCGGTAGATACCGCCCTAGAGTACACGACGTTCTAGGGCGGTTTGACAATGGGCGAGGGACTCGCTGATGACAAAGTACCTGCCGGTGGCCCTGTCAGTGCTTCCCAAGGGCCCTCGCTTCGTCCAGTGC
>JAADWT010000084.1:0-38886 GCA_023336285.1 Pythium grandisporangium
GCGGCCACGCATGCAGATGCAGCAAGAAGCAAAGGTGCGGTAAGGAAACGTGCTTCGTACAGCATTTTATTGTTGTGTGTACGTACATGCACACGCGCAGCGGGGAACGATTAACCTGGGGCTCGATTCTGAAGCATAGATCGATCTACAGTGTACTCGAAGTACATTGCAACGGCGTCCAGTACCTTGCACGGGCTAGTGAGCGCAGTCACCAAGTGGCACCAGCGTGTGCTTCAAGTTGAAGCAGCCAAGTAAAAGGCGACAACCCATTCATTATCCACTGGAGGAAAAACAGCAGTCCAGAAGCTGACTGTGAGGGAGCCAATCAACCTGCGAGGAGAGGGGGCATTGACCCGCTTCGAGTCTTCTATTCATTACTGTAGCCACCTCTGTACGTCTCCCCACCACCATCAACAGGCCAAGCCATGAGGAGGAGCTGGGGTATCCCTTCTGTAGAAATGCAGGTTGGGTCGTGTGTGCATTCGATGGACACTGTCCATCGAATGCTTGGACAGGCAGATGACTGACGTCCCCAAGTCTCGCGGTACTGTACACATTGGGAATCCCAATGCACCATCTGATTCGCGCCCACGACGCTGCCCAGCTGGTGCGCTATTGTCCCTGTTTACTGCAGTCTGTGATTTTCAATTTAACCCAGTCTTGAAATTGGTAACCTCCGATAACACATGTTACCTATTTATGAGAATACCTAAAATATGCTGATTCTGGTTTAGTGCATCCATGATTCACTTGGATTATTGATAAATCCAGACTCCTAGTACTCGTGCAAAAGCGCCAGCCGCACGCGAGGATGCGCAGGGCCTCACGATCTCTGGTCTCCTTCGGTGTTCTGGTGCAGGCATCACGCGCCTGGCCCTCACCTCATACAACTCGCTCCATCCCCCTTCCTTCCCTTCCTTTTGTTTTGGCCTGACTTCACCTGTGCTATGCGTGGGGAGGTGGGGAGGGAACGACCGCCAGCGTTCGCCGGCGGTGACTCCACGCACAATCGAATTCGCCTTCTCCACGTCGAATCGCCGTTCTCGAACCAATCATGGTCAACTTCCTATCCACGCTCGCCGTCGCGACCTGCGGCCTCGCCGCTGCCGGTGTGCACGCGCAAGCTGACCAGCCCACGTGCTCCGCCATCGATTACACGCAGAAGGCGTCCGATTTCTCGTCGCTCAACCAGGTGATTGATATCGCCGTGAGCTCGGGCCTGCTGGCCGGTGGCCTGGCCGCCGTGGACCCGCTCGTGGTCAAGGACCAGCGCCTAGACGTGGTACCGTTCAGGCTACTGGGCATGGACTTTACCATCACGCCCGTGATCAAGGACCTCAACGTGCTGGGCCTGTCCAAGCTCGTGCCGGGGCACCTCAACGTGACCGGACCCTCCAACCTTGGTTGGGGCGTCGACTTTGACGGCCTCATCTCGGTGGACGGCACCTTCGCCGTTGAGATCCAGCAGCTCGACCGCAAGTGGTACCAGATCTGCTGGACGGCGCCGCTGGACTCTAGCTGCCCACCCCTGAACACGGCCGTGGACGTGGCAGTTGCGATTGTCGCGCCGTCGGTCGACGTCGGCTTCGCTGTGCCCATGCTGGCGTGCCCGGAGGGTGTCGGTGCTGACAAGTGCAAGGACCTGACTGTGGGGGATATCCTCCTGGCCGCGCTCTCGAACGATTTCGAGGCCATCTTGGCGCGCATCCTGCTGCGCGTGCAGTCGTTCAACGTGACCGACCTGGCCGTGGACTTTGAGAAGATCGAGGAGCTGTCCTTCAAGTTTGAGAAGTCATCCAACCTGCTGGACGCGATCGCGATGCGCCTGATCAGCTTCACGGCCGATGAGATCAACAAGAAGAAGTTTGCGTACAAGACCGCGACCGGGATCATTGATCTGTTGGCTAAGTCGCTCGTCAACGACGTCGTGTCCAAGGAGCTTGCGCCCAAGTTCGGCAACAACTGCTACGACCCGTAGGCAGCGCCAGAAGGAGATGGTGGAAATCATCGATGTGCACGTATCCCCGTGGTCCTGGAAGTGAACGCCGCGGCGTCTTGCTTCCATGCTTCACGACTGCGTTTCCCGTAGCCCGTTTAAAGTACTTTTGCGATAATCGTCAAAATTCACCACCACTCCACTGTATTAGCTTACCGTGAGAGCCGCGGCGAACTGCCATTTACTATTACACGACTGTCGTATTTAAACGAACGTCTCCAGTACTACGAAAGTAATATAATTCACCTACCCCAAGCCAGATATTTGGAAACGCAGGTAAATACTGGTATTATAGTACCGATCAAATTTACCGGTATCTACCAGTAGCATACTGTCTGTTACCATCATTCTGGCACCAGGCGGGCCTGGTCCCACTGCTCCACACTCAAAATCGAATCCGGCCGTTCCAGGAAAAGAAGAGAGATGTGAGCCCAGCGAGTCAATTGGGTCAAACGAATCAAACCAGATCTGCAGCCTGTATCCGCCATCAGATCCATAACCCACAGGCCAGACAGGTAGACCAGGCAGCTCCCGCGCACTTGGAGATCCTTCCGCTCACGCGCTCAAGCCCCCTCCTGCGTGAACCAGGGCGACTGCATCAGCACCAAGACCAAGAGAGAGAGAGTGATCGATGAAGCCGCGGAGCTACCCAGTACGAGTACGCGCCGTAGTCATGGCGTTGGCGGTGGCGTTGGCGATGGTGCTGGCAGCCACGGGGGCAGCGATGACGCCCACGCCCGCCGCCTCCACGGTGCTGGCCATCCCGTTGGCGACCAGGAAGCTCGAGCGAAGCGCGAGCGAACTGCTGCACCCGCATCGCCACGCGAATCGGTCCAGGACGGTGGATGCCGTCGACACGCCCACCGGTGCTGCTATTGCTGCTGCCGCGCTCGCCTCCACATTGCCGCCCTATGCGCCCGTGGACGCAGTGTTTGTATCGCAATGGAACGCGCGCCGCGGCCAGGCCGGACACGCATCCTCGCTCGCGCTGCCCGACGCCATGCAGCTCGAGGCCGCGGGCCACGTGCCGCTGGTCAACTACATGGAGCTGCAGTTCTTTGGCCCCGTGGCCGTGGGTACGCCCCCCCAGCGGCTCGTGGTCTGCTACGACACGGGCTCATCCGACTTTTGGGTGCCGTCGGCGTCGTGCCCAGACTGCGGCGGTGAGGACCGCTTTGACCGCAAGGCGTCGGCCACGTTCCATTCCGGCGCGCCTTCTTCGTCCTCGTCGTCGCCCTCACGTCGCTACCACGACAACGTCTACGATAACACGGACGAGGATAAGTCGGGCCATGCCTTCTCGGTGCTCTACGGCAGTGGCCAGGTCAATGGTGTCTACGGGCGCGACGTGGTGTCCCTGGCCGGGTTCACGATCCCGGACGCGATCGTGGGCGTGGTCAAGACGGAAGAAGAATCCATGGCCAAGATGCAATCGGATGGGCTACTGGGGCTCGCCTTTGATGGGCTCTCATCGTTCTCCAAGCCCACACTGTTTACGGCCTTGCGACAGCAGTACCCAACGCTAGCGCCCGTGTTTGCGTTCTATTTGACGCCCGACCCCGACACGAATGGGTCCATGCTGCATATCGGTGGCTTTGACGAGGCTCGCATGCAGCGCATGGATGCGGAATGGCTCTACACGGATGTGTTACCGCAGTACGGCATGTGGACGTACTGGCGCGTGGCCATGCACTCGGTCTACGTGGACCGTGCCACGAATCTGTGCACGAGTGGCTGTGTTGCGTTTTTGGACTCGGGCACTTCACTCCTGGGTGTCCCCGATGCATTGTATCTTGACTTTCTCTACCTGGTCACCCAGGTGGCACAGGCGCAGGGCTGCTATTGTGGCTTTACGCAGTACGGCTTTCAGTGCTTTATGTGTGACGCGGCAAGCTTTCCCGATCTTCGCATTGGCCTGGGTGGCAAGCACTTTTACGTCTTGCAGGGACCGGATTACACGCTCTGTATTGGCTTGACGTGTATCATTTTGGCGCAACCGAGTGGGCAGGACATGTGGGTGCTGGGCGATGTGTTTATGAAGATGTTTTACTCGCTGCATGACGTGGCCAACAAACAAGTCGCATTGGCGTGTCCACGGGCATCGATGCATTGTGGCCGTGAAGGTGAACCACGGGCGATGACCTCGTTGCCGGGGCATGGCAAGGGCACGATGGGGGGGCGGTCAGATCCGTCGGCGGCTTTGCGCAATGGACTCTGGTCGCCGTACGATGGCGTGAGTCGTCTAGACCTGTACGACACGGATTCACACGCCGTGCTGGTGCTCTTCCTCTCGGGTGTCTCGTTGCTGGGCGCGCTCTTCATCGTGGGCTCGTTCTGGCGCTTTCCAGTGCTTCGTGCGCGTCATGAACTGTTTGCCTGGCTCTCCATCACGCAAGTTGGTACAAATCTGTTGGTGTGGGTGGCCGGTGTGGCGCACTCCTCGTCGGATTCCAGTCTGCTCTGTGGTCTGCTCCGCATGGCACAACAGTTTGGTGGCACGGCGGCACTGGCGCTGTCGGCGTGCCTCACAATTGAGCTGGTGCGTGGCGTACGGGCCTTCCGCTCGAGCCACGTGGACCTCAGCAGTGGCTACCAGTGGTTTACGTGGGGACTCGCGGGCGTGGCTACGATTGTGGCTGCCGACATGGGTGTCGTGGGCATGATCCCGGATGCCATGGGGCCGTGCCGGACCTGTTTTGCCGGCAGCCGCAGCCCCGCTGGCGCGCGGCTGTTCTTCTTCTATCTGCCAGCCTCGCTCGTGGTGCTGCTGGCCGGCACCGGGCTGCAGCTCGCGATGCAGACGCGGAACGAGCGAGGTGCCCTAGGCTTGCAGACGGAGGCCGGTCGCCGTCGTACCCGGTTGCTGACCATGCTGGCGGCCACGACGCTGGCGACGTATGCGCTGCCCACGATCTTGGGCTTTCTGGTCACGTTCCAGGTCTTCCACGCGTCGGCGTTCTCGCTCTACGTGAGCGAGCTCTGCTTTTACTCCCACGCTGCGCTCAACTGCGCCGTGTGGGTCGGGAGTCCGTCCTTCCGCGATGCCGTGCGCAGCCAACGGGCGGCATTGCATCCACACGAAAGCGAGCGCCTCACCAACGCGGCGTAGACGCTGATTGCTCTCCCCCCACCCAACCCCATCCACACACACATCCCACCACTGCGTACTGTCATCGTTCGCGGGTGGGTTCAATAGCAGAATTACGTTTTAGTTCGCAAATCTCGTCTTGTCTGTTGGTTTGGTCTCATGAACGGGGAAACTTGATGCTGACTTCGATTTTGCTGTTGCTTTTGACGTTGGAGACTTTTATTTTGATGAACGGGTAGAATTGATTTTGACCTTGCGTTTGTTAGTATCCACGCGCAATGAAAGCAAGACGTGAGCGGCTGGCAGTTCATGTATCCACTCATCTACCTATTCGACGGCTTTGTTTTATTGCTCTGGATATGTCTGTTGTGCATGCACATAGCTAGAGATTGGTGGCGGGCGACCTTGCGGTCTCGCCATCATCCGTATGAAGCGAGTCGATGGCGCCGTAAAAAGCCCAGAAGTCATCGCCCAGCAGTTCAATCTGGTCGGCATCCTCCAGCAGGCCGGCGTGCTGACAGAAGAGATTGTCCTCCACCACGTAGTCGATGTGGTCTCGGTGACGCACGGCCAGATGACCACAGCCCGGGCCGTGTGGATCCTGCGGTGCGCACCGCGTACGGGTCCGCAGGGGGCTGTCCGTTCCCTGGTGACTCACAGCGGAGGACACTGGTGATGATGACAGGGAGGTGGTCGCCGTCGTAGCGGTGGGGCCACCCAGTGTAGTACCGACTGGTACTTGCTCGCCATTGCTACTGCTACTGCTTCTTCTACTGCTACCGCCACTGCTCGTGCTCTTGTTGGCGGCAGCGCTCGTCGCACTGGACTGGCAATCCCCGGTGGCGCAGTCGCCACTGAGGCTGCGCACGTTGTCGAGACACACGAGGTGGTTCTTGACCACAAAATCGCGGTGATCTCCGTGGCGGATGGCCAAATGGCCACATGCCGTGTGGGCCGCGTAGTCGTCGAGCTTGGACGTGGCCACGACAGCGCACGACGACTGACAGCGCTTGGTCCCCGGCGTGAGAACCGGTGGGGATGTCGTTGCTGATGCCGCTGTTGTGGTGGCGGTGGTTGTTGCTGCGCCAGCTGTCACGGCTGTTGGTGCTGGCTGCGGGTCTGACGGTGGGAGGGAATGCGGTCGGTGGGCGCCGTAGCTGGTGGAGACGCAGAGCTTGTGCGCTGGGTGGAACACGTCGTGCGTCTGGCCCGTGAGCCCTGAGGCGGCAAAGGCCGCGACCCGGACGGCCGGCTCAGCGTGCTGATGGCTATGCGGCCACGGCGGCGGAGCTGGCGCAGTTAATGGCTGCAACGGCAGCGAAGGTTGCGATGGCTGCGGTGGTGGTGGTGGTAGCCCAGTAGATAGTGCAGTTGAAGGGCCTGACGCCAACGACGGTGACGACGGGGAAGCATTCGCCAGTTCCAGAACTGATCCAGTGGGAGACCCCATTGCCACGATCGCCGATGGCGCGTCGGGCATGGCAGTGGCCAGCGACAGCGCGTCCCATGACTCGGCCGTGAAGCAGTCGGGCGGGAAGTGCACGTGGTCTAGCGTGCACGTCAGGTCAAAGGACAGCGCACGACTAGTACTGCCCGTGTGAAGGGCCGGCAGCGGCTCCAGTTCCGCCACCGCGACCGTCGTGGTCGGTACCCGTGGAGGTGGTACCCTGGGCGGCTCTGGAGGCATCTTCGTTGCGGTCTGTGTTGCGGTCTGCGTCGTGGGTCGCGCGCGGCAGCGGCGCTTCTTGCCGTCGCACATGGCTGCCGCCATCTCCAAGTCGCTGCTGTTGCTTCGGCTACGACTGCTTCGACTACTCTGGCTGCCCGAGCTGCTCTCACGTCCACGCTGACCATGCTCGTGACGCCCGCTGCCCTGTGTGTGCATGCGCTGGTGCTTATGCAGATCAAATCGCCGCGCAAACCGACGGTCGCACCCAGGATGTGGACAGGCAAAGGGTTTGCTGCCGCTGTGCGTACGCTCGTGGCTCAGTAGGTCCGAGTGGCGCGCAAACCGTAGCCCACAGCCGGTGACGCGGCAGGCGTAGGGCTTCTCGCCCGTATGCACGCGCTGGTGCACCTGCATGTCGGCCTTGCGCAGGAACTCACGTCCGCACACGGGGCACGGGAACCGCTTGTCGCCGCGGTGAATGTTCTGGTGGCGCTTGAGGTTGCCCTTGAGTGGGAACTTCTTGCCACAGCCCGGGTACGAGCACACAAACACCGTGGTCGCGGGGGTGCCATCGTGACCAAGCGCGGAGGAGGTGACGACGGGCACCAGGTCCGCCGCCGGGTTCCATGTCGAGGCCGTGGAGGCTGGGGCAGTGGTGCTGGAGTTGCTGGAGCTGGTGGTAACCATGACGGCCACAGCGCGAGTCAGCGAGTCGGAGCTGGACGCTGGAGACACCACGCTGGCCGCTTGTCTGTGGAGGTCAAGTGGAGAGAGGAATGAAGGATGGAGAAGCCCTGATGAGCGCGTGAACCGGACGGCGCAAGCGGGCGTGTGGTCATGCGCTGGTGGGTATTCTGTGGCCTCGACCGCCTTCGTGATTCGCCGTCGGACAAGTGTGTCAAGCCGAGATGCTGTACGCGCCACCGATCGGGCTTGCTAGTGCCACAGGATTGAGTGACCAGATGGATAAATGAGTGCAGTCACATGAATGACCAATAATATGGCAGAAGCCACGTACTGGTTTAGCGTCATTCCCCAAGTCACTCATTTAGCCGCAAAAACTGCAAGAAACCAAAACGCCCCAACGCGAAAATTCACGTTACCAAATCCTGACTTCTGTCCACAGTACTCCGATTTTCTGCACAACGTTCCATGCAATCCCAAGCGACATTCTCAAACTACACCAAAAAAATAAACCGATTTTAGGTCAAAACTACACGCAGAAGAACTGCGTGTGACGGGGGCCTGAATATTAGAATGACATGGATCTACAACCTCATGGACTACGAAAATGCACAGCAGCCAATCATGCACGAGCAAAAAAGCGAGAACGAGAGACCCTACTCGAGGGAGTGAGCACCAATTGCTCTGGCCGTCTACCAGAGCTGGCACTTCTTGGCCGGGTTCATCTTGGCCGATGCGTCGCACTGGAAGACCTTGGCGAAGTTGTCGTTGTTCATGGCCACACCGTTGGCGCGCCACTCACCGGGCGAGTGCGGGTCGGTGTTGAGCTGCTGCAGCATGGCGCCATCGCGCGACTTGCTGCACCACGTCTGCGCGAACGAGAGGAACACGAGCTGCTCGCCCTCGGCCTCGCTCACGTCGCCCACGTTGCTGGCCTGGCCCGACGCCATGTACTCGTGGTACGCGTCCCACGACAGGCTGAAGCCGCCGTTGTCGGCAATGTTCTCACCGATCGTGGTGTTACCGTTCACGAACGCGAGCGGCTCGCCATCCTCGCCCAGCACCTGGAACGTGCTGTACTGGTCCATCATGCACTGCGCGCGCGTGTTGAACTCGGCCAGCGTGTCCTCGGTCCACCAGAGGCGCTCGTTGCCATCGCCGTCGTACTTGCGGCCGCTGTTGTCAAAGCCGTGCGTGAGTTCGTGGCCAATGACGGCACCGATGGCGCCAAAGTTCTGCGCCGGGTGCGACGTGCCGTTGAAGAACGGCGCCTGCAGGATGGCGGCCGGGAACACCATCTTGTTCTCCAGCGGCGAGTAGTAGGCGTTGACAGTGGCCGGTGAGATGTCCCATTCCGCGCGGTTCACCTCCTGTCCAATCTTGCTCATCTTCTTGGCGAACGAGTCGGCCAGCACGGCGTCCACGTTGGCGAAGAACGTGTCGCGCTCGAGGAAGAACGGGTAGTTCTGCTTGACCTTGGACTGGCCGATGAGGTTGGCCACCTTGGCGAGCTTGTCCTCGGCTTCGGCACGCGTCGCGTCGTCAAGCCAGTCCAGCTTTTGGATGTGCTCGCTCATGGCCTTCTCGATGAGGTCGGTCATGAGCTGCGCGTTGTCCTCCAGCTCGTTGGAGAACATCTTCATGAAGTAGTACTTGCCGATGAGGTCGGGGAAGTACTGCTGCACGCGGTACACGCAGATGGATTCGCGCGTGGATGGCTCCTGCTGGCCGTAGATGACCTTGGAGAAGAACTGGAAGTACGCGTCGTAGAACTTGTCGTCCAGGTAGCGCGAGCGCGCGTTGACGAGCTGGAAGGCCACGTACGTCTTGAGGTCATCCAGGTCGATCGACGCCAGCAGCTCCTCGGCCATCTCAAAGTAGTCGTAGTAGCCGAACACGACCTTGAAGTCATCCGAGACCTTGATCTTGTCCAGCAGCCCCATGCCTTCAAAGTACGCGCCGATGGAGAGCGGGTACTTAGCCATGGCCTCGTTGATGGCCGTGCGCAGGTAGTACGCGTTATCGCCGTCCTGTTCACCGATCTTGGTCACCAGCGTCGCGAGCTGGATCTCCACGGCGAGCACCGTGTCCTCAAAGTACTTGCCGTCCTTCTTGCCCGGACCCTGCTGGCCCTGGTTGGCGCTGCTCTCCGCGTAGCCCGACATGGTCATGATCGACGAGATGTACTGGCGGTAGGCCGGTTCGATCGACTTAAACGCCTCCTCGTCCAGGTAGTAGCCCAGCTCGGGCAGCGTCAGGTCGGCCTCGTACACATAGAGCGTGTTCTCCTTGGCGTTCCTCTGGTCAGCGGCCACGTCCATGCCCGTCACCAGCCCGGTCGACACCTGGCTGAGTTCACCGGCCAGCTTGAGCAGGTCCTTCTTGCTCGAGATGGCCGACAGCTTGCTGAACACCTTCTGCAGCGGCTTGTTGCCCAGCTTGTTGAGCGTGGCCGTGTCCATGCACGAGTCCCAGATCTCAGCCACGAGTGGCCAGTCCTCGCCCACGATGTCCTGGATCACCTTCTCGTTGCGTTCCGAGACGGTGCCGAACGAGTAATCCACGCTCGTGTCCGTCGACTTGATCTCCGTGGTGGCCAGCCAGTTGCCACACGAGTACTGGTAAAAGTCATCGCACGGGTCCACGGTCGTGTCCAGCAGGGCCGTGACCGAGGCCGGCAGCGCGGCCTTGACGGGTGACAGCGCGAGCGCGGCCAGAGCCACAGACGCAGAGACGAAGACCTTCATGGTGGAGGAGGAGTGAGCAGACGAACGGAGGCACAACCGGCGATCGAGGGCTGGACAGATCACTTGAGCTGGTCAAAGTGAAATGGAGAATGAGCAAGACCGTCGAGTTGGCGGCGTCGGCGGTCCGCTCGCGACGCCAACCGGCCAGACCAGACGAGGTCAGACCAGCGCAGCCCCCAGGGCCCGCCAGCCCAACCTAGCAGTGTACTGTACAGCAACAGCAGTAACGTTAGCAGTAGTGTAGCCGCTGTGGATGCGCTCACGCCTTCGTTCGCAAACCTGGAGAGCCGCACAAACGCACAAACATCCCGGCCAGGGACGGGCCTCGTGCCAGCCTCGGAGCGCTTCGATCCACGCATCCTTTCTGACCAGAGTGGCAATCGGATTGGAGTGGAGCAGCAAGCGGAGGAGGGGAAGAACAGATCCCCCGCACATCCCCACCACCACCACCACCACCACCATCGCCGTGCCACTGCCGTTGGGGAGTGTGGGTTGGATTTGCTTTGTGGGCAACGTCGGCCCCGGCTGTGCGAGGAGCTGTGGAACGGAATGGGACCCTAATACGCGTGACTAACCTTGGAGTTGCGAGTTTTGCGTTCACAGTTCACAGTCATGCCATCTCGGTCGGATGGCTTGACAAGAGTGCCCTTCTGGCGGCGCTGTTGTCTTGATGGTTCAATGCCTGCGTGTGTTTCTCACGCTCGCCGCCCCGGCTACGCGGAGAGAGTGCCAAGAGCTGCACGCTCAGCCCGCGCCAGGCCTCATCGTGGTGGGTGATTCCTTGACATGGGGCTGTCAGCCGGTTCAGAACATGGATGAGCCAGAGCTCGCGAATGGGGGATCGCTCGTGACTGACTTGCTCATACGCAGTTCGATAGGTACCCAAGGGTTAGTCACACTTGATTGAGAAGAACCACATAATGCATTTGACGTCGACAATCGGGTATCAGAGGTGACGGGTAGCAGCGCGCGGCTGACTTTTTGGCCAAGGTTTTTGGCCAATTCGCCCCCAAAAGGAGTTCAGTATGCATCCAACAACTGGACGGCATGGTTGAACTGAATATCCGATCCTCACGGTGAGATCCTTCCCCAGTCCGACTATCCAACCGATTGACCCAGAGCCTGGACTTCTGTGGAGTTTCGGCCACCATGAGGGCTGAGCAAAAAGAATCCCACGAACAGAAACCGGCTGTACCATCAGTGACGCCGTAAACGTCCTCGAGAGCGTGAGTGCGAGCAATCTGGAGTTGACCAGGAAGATCATTCACGATCTGTTTCTCCCAACGCACGCATTCGGATATGCTCCCTTTTGATACAGTAGTGTATCGGATCAATGTGTTATCGGCTCATCAAATTCGGACCCCAAGGACTCTTTTGCCCCCGCCTACATTCTCACACTGGAGATGCGGCATGTTATGCCCACGGAACTGAGGTGTGTGTTGTCACAGTCCACAGCTCGCCGTTGCTCGTACACCAGGCATTTATGGCGAAAATGCCGAAAAGCGGCCAAAGTGCCCATTTCTGATATTGTTCGCCATTTGTTAGTACCGATCAGTGTTGACAAATAGATTTTTATTTGGGCCTGAGCATCTAATTCTGGTACTGTATTTCGGATTTCGGACCCCCTCCCTCAGATTTGCCCACATCGCTGCAAGGTACAATCCTTGGATTTTGGTCGCATTCTCTGGCAGATTCTGCTTTACTACTGAGGTTGGGTGGGCAGGCACATCGAGTTGATGTCCATGCCGCGCGTGTCATGTCGGTGCGCATTGCCTCCTGAGCCTTTCCAGGCAAATCCATGTGTACCTCCTGTACCCAAATCTGCATGATTATCGAAGTGGCTGTCTGGATGGTGGGAGGCGCAGATGTTTGGAACCAGTCTTGTATTCGTACAGTACAGACAGACCCATTGCCGTGAGGATCGGCTGCGCTATCCACACAACATGGCAACCAACGAACTGGGGTCTGAGTTTTGAGATGGGGCGCGAAAAACGCCGCTAACATTACAGTACAGTACATACTGAAAGCGGGAGAATAACGGACTCTCTCTGGCTTCCAGTGATGCTGTTGATCATCAAAGGAGACAGCAACGCCTATCAGGCATTGCGCACACTCGCCTGCTGCGAGTAGAACTCATTGACGGAGAAGTACAGTGTACCTGCTTACGATCCGAACAGTGCACTGAGCTTGATAGCTGCGGCGGCAAACGGATCGCGCCCAAATATTATAATTCGCGCAATGAGCACTGTCATGCACACCAGAGTATCGATTCGTTGTACAGAGGTCCCTGGTCCATTGTGGAGGACAGTCAAAGCGAGTTGTTGTCGTGATCAGTCTGCATCAGTGGCTACCTTGCGTTGCCTCGGCCTCGAGGAAGAGGTTGTGTACGTTACTCATCGCCTTCGGGTAGTATTAATACTTCATGTAAATAAATGGGAGTGGGAATTGCTGAAGTGGGTTCAAGGCATTGAAACCCAAGGGACCTTGCACGATATGAAATCGTGGAGCTCCGAGGCGCTGAAAGCGTCTCACTGGAAGTCATGCCCATACTTGAGTACACTGCACTACTGTATACGCTTAGTTCACACCAGGCCGCTCCATCGTTGTTGGGATTGAACACCGCAACGCGCCTGTAATTCATGCTGATGTCAGTAGCGTCCAATACATGGGCCGCGAGACTTTTCGTAGGAGTTCCCACCCCCACCCGCGGTATTAAATACAGCCCTGCTGACACCAGTCGCGCAATCGATCGGCACCGAAATTTACAAACTCAAGTACAACCGTGGTAAAATTTACCGTTAATCTTTTTTTTTTTCCTTCTGGTTTCGTTCGTACACACATTCTGGCCAATGGGCCTTTAAGGATACCTTTTGCCGGTTGACCCAGATTCGTCCCTTGACCATCATTCTGCTGGGGACATGGTGCAAGGATGGCGCCACCGTGTCAAGAGGACTTCATCCTCGCCAGCCCTCTGAATGTCGCTCTCTATCGATCTCCTCCATCTATCTTCCAATGGCTCCATCTCCCTGGAGAAGACCATGTGCGTGTGCATCAGTTTGCCTTCCTTCCGACTCCGGGGACTGAAGACTGTGAGATCACGGCATCGCTTCCCAACAAGTTCTTGAGATGAAATGACACCTTACAGGTACTTCGAAGTACGTGGTCGCCCATCACGTCACTCCATTTATCTAATACTTGTATCGTGCATTACAACCCTCTCGCATCGAAACGGAAAAAGAAAAAAGATGTGACAATCGGCAGTACAGTGAGTGACGTATTGGTCACACATGTAGCAAGGGGACACGTCACCAGCGCTGCATGCTACATGGGCGCGGCCGACCCATGAGTAAGCCTATGAGGACCTCCCTCCCTCCGGTCACAGCAGCGACGACAGGCATCTATCGGTCGTGTTTGGTGTTGACAGAGCGCGTGCTGCATCACCACCACCGAGTGAATCTCATTTCTCAAATCTGCAGCGACCGTCAAGTCTAGTCAAGCCCAGAGCGCTGCACTCGATCAAGCGTCCCCACCACCAACGTATTCCTTCATTAGCCAGCCATCTCCATGAGCAACGACGTGGCCGCCATCGGAGGTGCCTTCGCCACGGCCGCGACAGCGGTCGTGGCCGGGGTCACCTTTGGCCAAGTCAAGGCGCTCAATGACTCGGTCGTGAGCTGCGCCAAGTTCACGGCCAAGCGAGCCGAAGAAAGCGTGACGCGCCACGTGGGCGAGACCGTGGGCCTGGCGACGGGCACCGCGGCCACAGGCCTCGCGGCGGGCGTCACCTTTGGCCAAGTCGACACACTCAACCGCGCCGTGGTCTCGTGCGCCAACAAGACAACCACCGCGGGTGGCCATGCCGGTCGCGCGCTTACCAGCAGTGCCGACGCGCTCTCGGACGGACTCCCTGTCGTGGGCCACGTCAAGGGCGGTATCCTCTACGCGTGCGGCCAGAAGGAGGCCGCGGATCGCGCCATGAAGAGCGCGTCTCGCACCATTGGTGTAGTCGGTGGCGGTGTCGCCGGCTTCGTGTGTGCCGGTCCGATGGGCGCCGTGGGCGGCGGCATCGCCGGCGGTGCCGCCATGGACGGCGTCACGACCGGTGTGGAGAGCGCGATTCACCGCGAGTACCGTCCCAACGGCCAGGTGCAGAGCTGGACCACCGTGGTCAAGGCCAAGAACGCAGAGGAACGCATTGGGGGCATCGTGGACGGACTGGTGACCCCACTCATGGACGGCGCCATCGGGCTGGGTGCTGGTAAAGCCTTTGGCAAGCTGCAGGGCTCGAGCGCGAATGGCAGCGGCAGGCACCTGCCCAAGCGTGCGCTGAAAAACGAGGCCCTTGTCTGTGACGGAGGTGGTGGTGGCATGATACAGACCGCGGTCACGGGCGGTAGCCCAGTCGTCCCGGCTGCTGTCAAGCTGGGCAAGGACGTGGTCATCGGCAAGGGGACCGAGGTAGCCAAGGCTGGTCTGGAGCGCGCCAAGAGCGAGGTGCTGGCCAGAGCGAAAGAGCTCATGCCCGCGAGTGTGCAAGATGCTGTCGAGAAGGGACTTGATGCCGACGCCAGCGTTACCACGACGGCCAAGGAATGGGCGCTCGCACGCATCAAGGCGGAGGGGGAAGAGAGACTGCAGAACTTGATCCCGCAGGTGAAAGAATGGGTTGATGCGTGGACAACTCAGACGGCGGAGAAGATGGTCGGCACGGAGGGTACCGCCAAGGTGCTGCATGCGCGTGGGGCGACCAACGTGCAAGAAGCGCCTGGGCTGGCCCTGGAAAGCTCGTCGCAGCTGCTGCAGAGCGAGGAAAATTGGGTCGGACAGCTTTTTGGACGCACGGATGGCGTCGCCTCGCTGTCACCGTTCGTCGTGGTCCTCGTGGTGCTCTGGGCACTGACCGCGGACGCTGCCAAGTGACCTGTGCCATGGAACGACTCATTGTGCACCATCATCGTCTGTGACGTCTGTGTGTGCCGTCCACGTCGGACGGTGGCCAATAGCTGCATGTTTCACGTCATTTCCAGCCGACCCACAGTCAAGTCAAGCCAAGCTACAGTCGGACGAACTGCAGTCCGACGCAATCGAACCTCCACGCGCTGGCTTCTCTCTGACGTCTCCTCGTGGGCGAAGCATAAGGCACCCCAGCCAAGATGCCACCAGATTGCGAGAGTCTGCCTCCATATAGGGTGCGAATTTGACGATTCAATTCCGGCAACGTCGACGCTGGAAAAAGAAAAGAAAAAGAATCGTGCGCACCTACTTGTAACATGTCATATAAAATCAAACTGTCGAATCATTCTTCATGCGTATGTATTCTCGCTGACCTATCAAATTGCGTCGTATGCGCATGCCGTGCAGGGCCACCACGGGATTCCTCCGCTGAATTGAAGTCAGGTCGTGCTGGCTCCTGAAATTGCAAAGTATGCGATGAATTGAGCTCCAGCGAATGAACGAACGCCAGTGTGTAGTTGCAGCACCTGATTAAGAGCATCGTGAGGAAGTTAGTCAACAACAAAAGTGTCATTTGTCCTTATATTGACTGTGAGTTTGCTTGTTCGGCACCTGGATCAGAGACTGAAGTCTCCCGCCGCAGTTGAACGAATGCCATGTGTACTGCCACGTGCCATTACCCGCCTTATTATCCTGACTCGCAGTTGCTGACACGGCAGCGGGTTCAGAATAGACGTGAAGTGATTGACGAGCTGACGTGTACACCACATGTAGTCGAATTTCAACGCCTTGCTCCATAATTGCCAACGTATTTGAGCGTGGCAAGAGCCCGAGCATTATCTCCGAGAAAGATCTCTGGGTAGCGGTCGGGCTGCCGACGCTCCCAACGACGCAGCCAAAGAACGCACGTGATATGGTGTTTCGGCACACGGGAATACGAGAATTTTCGACGAAAGCGGCCGTAAACCTCGTCAAAATCGTCGGCGGACCCTATCTGCGTTGGATCGATGAAAAATGCTCGCTGTCGTGGTGGTATTGCAAGAAAAACAGACCTACAATGGCCCACAAGGACTGTCTCAGCCCTTCGGGTTAAGTCTTCGGCGGACAGCAAGTCTAAGTGGCGGTTGGACTGTGCTACTGCAAGCACAGCGGCCACGAGACCCTCCGGTATAATGACTTCCTCGGAATGTGTGAGTGCACGCATGGCACGCACGTATTCTTGGATCAACTGACGGCGAATTCGTGAAATACTTGCACACTTGACTTTGATAAACTGTGCAACCTCATCCCATTCCGGGAAATGCACATGTGCGCGGGAAACGTGGAGCCGCATAGCGCTCCGCGCGCTATCAACGATCGAAGAGTCAACCTGACTGACCGTATCCGTGTGCGTTGGTGTATCAGAGACCACGGGCCCTACTCTTGTCATGAACGAGACGCCAGAAGCGCGCAGGCTGTGCAGGTACCGCGTCAGGAAAGTTTCATACCGCAGCAATAAACCCGGATGCCCATAAACACTTTGGTTGCGCGACCAGCGCTCATAAAAGTAATGCACCGCCGCACCGATTTCCAGAGCGGTTGGCATCGTGGCACCGCTTGACTCCACACGTGCACGGACCTGGGTATCCAAGTGACGAAACGGGATGCGTTCGTCAGTGTCATGCTTATACAACAGCTCTTCGATGATGCCAACATACACGGGCAGTCCCATGGTGGTCGCTCCAGTGGAGAGATTTGCTTGGGATTGGTGGAACATCATTTCGTTGAATGAGCGTTTTTGGCCGGTGCTTGTAGGAATATGGTTAGATACGGCTGTAGACGGATGCTGATGTCGAAGAGAGCGGGCGCCCGCCATAACCTCGGTTTGAAGGGCCTCTTCCAATGCGTGTATGATATTATCATTGACCAAAACAGTCGTAGCTGTAGCAACTGCAGATTTTCCAGCAGTACCCACTTCACCAGCGACTGCTTCATCGTTGTCTGCCCGCAGTTCGACCTCGACACGCATATTATCAGCGTGGCGCGAGCGTTTAGCAATAATACAGCGATCCATCACTGACGCGGGCAACAAGACCGATGGTGCCGGTTCCTGTGGTGGGATTGGAAGAGGCACTGTGGCTGCTGCTAACTTCCAGTCGGAATGAATCGGAAAGTAACTGTGGAAATGATGCAGTCACCGAGACAAAGCATTAGTTTTCGTACTATCACCCATTTCGCGAAACGTCGGTGAAGCATATAGCTTGATACTCATCGGATACCACTCCAAATAGTACGCACCTTCTAAACAAATGAACAAGTGGAGGAGAAATTGCCGAAGGATCGTCTGTGAGAAGCTGCACAATTGCAGCTGCTGGCGCGCTTCCGCCTTGGAGCGCAAACAAACGATGCGCCACAACGGCCTTGAACACAAGCGTCTCGACCACGTGGGGGTGCTTAATCGACAATGTTCGCACTTCCTTGGAACATGTGGGTCGGGAGAAAAACGTCTTGATCCACCACCGCCGTGACTGTTGAATCGCGACGACCGTGGTAGCATCTTCCGCGTCACGGTCACTTGCATTCACTGTATCTTGATCTTCATTCCGTTCATCGCAAACGATGCTAATCGCCTTTGCGAAGTTCTCCCATAGCGCTTGAGCTGTGCTTCGTTTCCGCAACAGATATACATCGCTTCCGCACGTATCTAGGGCAGCAGCCAAAACGCGTAGTAAACTGCTTGTTGAGATAACCCCAGCACTTGCGTATTCCGCAATTTTTTCCAGCGCATAGAAGCTAGCTGGGTCATTCTCGAGCCACCTACAAGCAGAAGTCAAAGCTTTAAGTACATGTAACTTTGCCGAAAGCTACTGGCCGCTACAAATGGAAATGTACCTGAGGTATACAGAAGCCTGGGCATCGGATGAGTCAGGAAAATGGGTCTCTAAGAAACCTACAAGCTGTACAGTCGGCAAAGACACAACAATAATAACATTTAACAGCGTCAGCCGTGCAGGTTTATCCATCGAATCCAATCCAAAGCAAACAGATTTGTGTGTGCAATACCATTCGAGCAGCGTGTGGGTCTTTAGGGATTAGGTGGTGCAGGTGCTCGAGGTGGTCACATGCTCGCGAAATGTCGCCCACAAGTATGAGCAATTGTACATAGAATTCTACAAACACCGCAGCCTTCGGACATAGGGAGATTGCTCGTCGCAATGCTCCCATAGCTTCTTGATACAGGATATGGACACCAATGGGGGTTTTGAATAGAAATCGACTTTCCATGAGCTGTTGCGCGGTCGAGAACTCCTTCGTTGAGCGCTGAAACATGCGGCGACGCACTCGCGTTCGCTGCAGGAGTTGAGTAGTACCCCCTTCCTCGTCGCTTTCATCCGTACTCCCGTCATCATTCGCATCATCAAGTTCTTCCTCATCATGTTCCTCCCCCTCGGTTCGGTCATCCGCACCACGAACGAATTTATCTCGAAGCTCGTGGGACTCAATGAAGAGTATCCAGTAGCAAAGCATACCAAACGTGCCGAGTAAATGCGCATCGTGGTGAATATCCAGCTACAAGACAACTCATCGTTTTATAAAGCGGTCGCATCAGCCAATGTCGTCACACAAAGCATTAGTTACTTGTAGACCATTGCACGGAGAGGGGCGCTAATAAAGACCGTAGCGAATGCAACGTACGTGCTGAATTTCATCTTTGAAGAGCCGGAAAGCATCATAATAGTCCCCTGTGGCCACGTGCATAATAAACATCTCTTTGAGGAGCAGTAGGCGCTGCAATATCCATGAAGACCCCAAGACACAGTTACGATTCATGCAAACAACCGCAACCAATTCACGTGTAGATGGAGAGTGCAATCTTCGTACATCGAGTTTTCCGCTACTGAGCGCTGTCTGGTAGAAGTTGAGCAACTCGTCCTTATGATGCTGAGGCTGACGACGAAGGATCGTCAGACTTGCCTGTGAGGACGATGTAGAAATAGAGTCGTCAGAATCATGAGATGAATTTGATACAATGTCCAATCCAGGACAGATATCAGAGGATAATTGCTGGCCCAGTGCACCTGTACGCATTTCGCTGGCATGAGCAAGAACCGATGGTAAATCACAGACAAGACCTGCGCGGCGCCAGCATAGTCGCGAGCACCGAGCAGCTTCAATTGCGACGAAGAGGATATAGAGGCAGTGAACGCGTGCTCGCGTTAGTGGGGGTAGCTCATCGTGACTAGGGTACAATAACAGAGTGCACAACTTTGAACACAGTGGGAAACATACCCTAGCGAGCAAATGATCGAGTGTGCTCCGCAATTGTGCAAGTACCGACCGAGCGTTGTGGTCGCGTGGCATTTTCCACTGGTCGAAGCGGTGAGGCATCTGCTGCAACAGTGCCTTGACCTGGGGATCATTCGTTTCCAAAACATTGCCCGCGCCCACGAGCAGGGGCGACTCGCTCGCGTGGCGCGACATCGGCGGTGGTGCTGCAGCCAGTCGCATGCTACGTCGCTTGGTCCTATTGCTGGTCTCCGCGCGTTGGTGTTTTGTCATTGGAGCTGTGGCGCCGCTGGATTTGGTCTGGTGTGTGATTGGCCATAATTACAAATTGCAACCCTGCGCGCGCTGATTGACTGAAATCGCATTCCTTTAAGGGTTAACTTAGCGAGCATACACATGAATGTTGCACGAAAGTACTGGTTGGTAAGTTCATTGCGAGCCCAGCAAGATGGAGGTGATGGCTTGCAGCTTCTTCTCGATCTGTGCAGCCATCCGCCCACCAGTAAGAGTGCGGACCAGAGTACAGGCGTAATACCGTCACTTTGATCACATGGGTACGTACGTGCTCGTGAATGTCGAGGCTCTGTTGTAGACGCTCGTTGGTATTCGCAAACTCTGTCTGGGACACAGTCTGACTGCGCTTCACCGTGGCCATGAGGGAGCTCACCACCAACTCGATCTGCTCAAACGCAGCTACACACCCACTATTAGCAATACGCATCCGCTTGGGAGTGACAGGGGGGGGGATGCCTCGCAGCTAGAGTTGTCTTCGCCGTTCACGTACTGTCAACAAGCGCCTCCAATCGTTCGTCTTGGTCCCTTTTCCGTTTCCGCAGCTCCGTCATCCGACGGCGACATTCCGGTACATACGCCCCATGTGACGCCTCCACAGAGGTCGCTCGTGTAGCCAAGCGTGCGTGTTGGTTTCCAGCAGAGAGTAGGCTCTGTTCCTGCACACTCTTGACGTCATCGTCGTCGTCAGAGTCGGTGCGCGCTCCTCTGCCAATGTCCAAGCCCACGCCCGTCCGCACACTCCCTCGCGCCGCCCACTCCTCCTCTCCTGAGTCAACATCACTGCCTTGCCTCTCCGTTGGCGCCACCGCCGCGTTCTTGATCCTCATACTCATTTGTTGTTGCTGCCGTTCGTTACTGTGTCTGCTCCCTCGTGTCTTGGCTTGTAATGACGCCACGGCCATGGAGTTGAAGTTGCCGCCTTGGAACGGTGAAAGAGTGATGGTCCGGAGGAATTTTGAGCAGACGATAAAGAAGTATAAATATTAAAAAAAAATCACATTTTACACATCGAGATAAAATACTTCACCGCTGGCGTTACTGTCTGAAACAGTTGAACTGTCATCGCAAGACGCACGTACTGAGTCTCGACCGAGAGCAAGACATGGGTGCGTCATCTCTTCGCAGCTCATGCACAGCGAGCAGAAGTACCTGTTTGTGATGTGATGTACATACAATGGTCACCGAAACGAAGTTCAATTTCGAAATGAACGGCAATGTGAACGAAGGACCCGAGATATTGATGAAGAACGGCACGGTGTTCATGGTGTACTCCACGAACGCTTGCTGGATTAACGAATACAACCTGGTTATGATCTGGATGAACAAGGGCGATGATTCAATGATCATGCTACTGGCAGGTCACCCGGGCTACCAACATGGGCCCACTCTCGACCCCCCTTTCGGTTCGGGACCGACGGCACGAACGGCGACCACGAGAAGCCAACGAGTTGGCGCATGGGTCGGGAGGACGCTGGCGCGACCCAAGGAGCAGGGCCAACGCACGCTACTGGAGAAGTTGAAGAAACTGGTGGACCGGGCGCCAGCCCTGTACACGGCCCTACAGGCGACGCCACCACGGGTGATATGGTCCTACTCCTGGGGAGGGTCTCCGTACGAGGCGGCCTTCAGATACAGGCTGGCCACGGGAGCGATCTCGCTGTGGCGACCAGCGAGACAGGAAGCGACCAGAGACGAAGGGTGTCCACACGCATTTTGTGACTGGAGCACCAAAGAAACCATGGCCCACATCCTGTGGACCTGCCCGGCAGCCCGACGGACGTGGCAAACTCTCTATCAACAATGGAGACCAGCAGCGAGACGACACAGCCCCCAGCTCCATGAAGTTTTCGAGCCCCGTCACCCAGTGCCAAGTGTGACAATCCGTGAGGCGATCAAGATGGCGACTAGGGACGATCCTGACACTATAGACAAGGTGCTCCAGGTGGTGTGGGAGACCTTGACGAGAGCGGCGACGCAACAACTCTGGCTGCAACGCCTCCACACCGCTCACCACGAGGAAGCGAAGAGCCTCTGGCAGGTGGTGGGGGAGGTGATGATCACGGGGCCGAAGAGGGTCTGGGTGAGGGCGGCAGCGAGAACCACGGAGCCTGCGACGAAGAGATTGCACTATGGGGCCGTAGCCCTCACCAGAACGCTCGAGCGACCACGAGAGATCATAGACTCGACCCGAGCACGCCCGCAGCGATGGAGGTTGTCCTACGACGGAGGATCCAGAGGGAACCCCGGTACCACTGGAGCAGGATGTGTTTTGATCAGACTAGCAGGACCGCAAGACGTAGCCGGAGAAGAGATTCGTTGGTGGCGGTATGAGTATATGGGCGAGTCCAGCACGAACAACAAGGCAGAGATACGGGGCCTCATTATGGGGATCCGTGAATGCACAAAAAGATTCGCGGCGGCGGAAGTACTGCTGGAGATTGTCGGGGACAGCCAGCTGGTGACGGATTGGATCATTGGCAAGGCAAAGGCGAGCGACCAAGCGATTGCAGGCGACCTCACCAAGGTGCGCCGGTACCTCCATCAAGTCCACGACTACACCATCCAACATGTCCTCAGGGCAGGGAACACGATGGCTGATGCGCTCGCGAACCAGGCAATGGACACCAAGCGAACTAGACAAGGCCTCACGGCCGAAATCCCGCTCCTCACCAGGCTCGCTGCCCATCTCAAGGAAGAACTCCAACACCCCCTAACACCCCCAGCGGCGAGGAACAAGATGATCCCACAGCTACGACGAACTCTGCTCCCACACGAGCACCCGCGGCCCCCCACACAGGAAAAGCGACCATCCCCTCGTTCCGAGGACCCAGACCCACCCACGAAGAAGAGCCAGCGGAGGGAGACCGCGAACGCATAGTAAGTCCTAATTTACTATATTGGGCTATTTAAAGTAGGGGTTGCCCAAATCTTAAAATAGGTTTGGGGCCTTTTCGTAACCAAACGCTTACTTTGTGACGAGAGAGATACGCAGATAATAGGAGACTTCGGTAGGGATGGAGGCGTCATTGGCGCCCCCATACCATAACTTGATGTATCCTATTTGAAAAACCAAAAAAAAATGATTCAATGATCAAGGCGTCGTGGAACAAGATTGACAGGATTTACCACTCGGTTTTCAAGCCAAGCCTGATGTTCACTCCAGGGCCGCTGGGCATCACTCGTTGTGGCAGGCGTATCACGGTGCCCCCTCCGACCATGCAAACTGCGGGAATGACCGATTGTTCCAGTCTAAGGAAATTGAGTGGGGAACTGACGGATTCCGCGTCTTTGGTACCCCCGTTGCGGGCGGCCGTCTCCTTTCAGGCCCGGTCAGGCAAGCCAGCACTCAGCTCTGGCTCGGTCCTGGCAAACGGTGCCTATCAAGAAATCGACCAGGCAGCCTGGTCGATTTCTTGATGTGCCCAGCCGTAGACGGGAGTCGGAAACCAAGCTTCAGCAATGGGGTGTCTTCAATAACGACTGTCAACGCCACAATGTGGGTGACGATTTCTACGCTGTCAGTGCTGTGAGTGGCGGCATAATGCTCACGACCACAGTACAGTAAAAATGACCTACGGGCGGCTGCACGGCTCAACAAACCCACTGGTGAAGACTGCCGGAGGTGACGCGTCATCGACCATGGCGATGGAGAATACAGTTTCATTCTCCAAATCATCCAACTTGGTATTTGCTTTTCAAACAAGGAAGACTCAGCAATGGCGCGGGCTTCATTATATGACCGGCAGACGTTGGTGCGCCACAACGATTCCGTCTCAGCAAGTTCTTGCCAACTGCATAGATATGAAGGCTATACTGTAGCACGATCTATCCATGCGTGTCGTCCTAGCAATGAATAGTGTGCAACTCGTGGATTTGAATTCACGTGGAATCTCATTGCATTGTCAGTATATACAACAAGCTATTAGAGACCCCGAACATTGTCTTTGTTTTCAGAGCGATGATCGAACGTCATGTTCGCTAACTTGGGCACAAAGATGTACCGGTAGTTCAGTTGTCATAGTGCCCCACGACTCCACATTTTTGGTAGCCATCACCAGCAGTTTGTGCATTTAGAGCCACATGCTATTCGCCACCCGGATCACTCTTGCAGTCCTCGGTTGTTCTCCATCAGCTCCATTGAGGATCGCTTTCAATCAAACTCAAGATCCGAATTCTTTTAAATTTGGTCCCACCATAGACATATAAACTGGAGAGGCTATGCCATTATGTGAGCTATGCGCCGCACTCTTTGGTGAAGTAGGGACACTCGCCAATCTAAACCTTGTTGAGGCGGAAACGCTGCGGCTTCCCGTAGTTGGCCGTCCAGATGATAAAGTCAGCGCCATTTTCTAGCCTGCCCTCACGAAGATCGAACGCCACGTCACCTTTCTTGGACACGAAACTGTACTCCCCGTCGCCATGGTTGACGACGCGCCACTTCTGGCAGTCTTTGCCAATTGGCTTGTAGAGCCACACGTCAGTGTCTGGCTCGCTCTTACAGTCCTTGGTCGTGAGCAACATGCCACCGCCGACAGCACTGATGGAAAAGTAATCTTCACCCACGTTGTGGAAGATCCAGCGCTGGCAATCGTTATGGAACGCATCCCACTGCTGAACCTTCGTCCCAGACTTGCCACTGCACTCTGGGACGTCCAATGAGCGACCCGACTGCACACTCACTACTTCATAGATGCCATTCTTGAGCACCGACGAAGTGGGAAGGCCCGGTTCACCTGATGGGCCTGCGCGCGGGTGACCAGCGGCGACCGGGCCACCAAAGATCGGGAATCCGTTCGAATCCCATTCGATGAGCTTTGCCTGGAAGAAACGGTCGATGCCGCATTTCTCATCATTTGTGGAAGCAGCGTGGTACGCGAGCCAGTCCTGGGTTCCATCGGCCGACTTGAAGAACGAGTTATGGCCAGGCCCCCATGCCTGAACACTCGGGTCGCCCGAGAATACTGAGTGATCAATCTTGTTCCACGACCCCTTGTTCATCGGGTCATCGCCCTCGTTCATCCATAGCATGCCCAGGTTGTACTCGTTGGTCCAGCAGCCGTTCGCCGAGTACACCATAAACACCTTGCCGTTCTTTTTCAAGATCTCCGGCCCCTCGTTCACATGACCGTTCGTCTCAAAACTGTACTGCGGCTCCGTGATCATCGTGCGGCCTGGCACCTGTGTCCACGGGTTTTCAAGCTTGGAAATGTAGATGCGCTGGAGCTGGTGCGAATTGTCCTCGTGACCCGAGTACAGCACGTAGTTGGTGCCGCGGAGGTTGAGGATCGTGACATCAATCGCCCAGAAATCGTTTTCCGGGTCCTTGAGCTGGCCCTTGTACGTCCACTCGCCCTCAAACGGGTCGTCATTCGCGTTCTCAAGCACGTAGTTGCGGTGCCAACGGATCTCCTCCTGGCCCTTCTCGGGAACGGCGGAGAAGTACATGTACCATTTGTCATCGATGCGGTGCATCTCGGGTGCCCAGTAGTAGCCCCATGGGCCCCCCACAGCCTCTGACATCTTTCGATTCCACACCGTGTGAGCGCGCGAGTACTTGAGTTCTTGCAGGGTTTTGGCGCGGTGCAGGATAACCGAATCGCCCTGGTCGGGGCGTTGCGTGCCCGTGTAGTAGTAATATCCATTGTGGAAAACCACGTACGGGTCCGGGTTGGAGCCCAAAGGGCCATTGTAGTTGGTGGCCTGGACAACTGCACTGACGGCGAGGCCGAAGAACGCGAAGATCTTCTTGAACATCATCGTGGTCGATGCTCTTGCGGGGGACTGGGAGAAATCCAAAGTGAGGAGCAGCTCAAGGGAGGACGCGAGCAGCCGGACTTTCAACGAAGAAAACTACACCACAGACACTAACCGTAAGCAAACAAGTCATTTGACTGCGTGTCTCTCCTCAACCTCCCAGTATGGATGACGCAGGACCATGTGTGGCTGCAAAGCGGATGGCTTGCCGCCTGGACCTAACACCTCAACCCATCGTTCTAATTCCCACAACGCTTTGACGCGCATTTGCTGGAAGAGAGATATGGCGCGTGGGATGGGATAACATCACAGTAGGTTTCCATGTGTACAGCTTGTGCAGGAAGTGCATTTGAGTGTGCCCCAACGCCATAGATTGACGATTGAGTGCCCCAAAGCCATAGATTGACGATGGCCACATGGTCTGTGCAGATTTTGCTAGCGTCTCTATTTCAACAGCTGTCTGGCACCTTTCGACCTCAAAAACGGTCTGACGAACGTTCATAACCTTCAGGATATCATTCTTTACTGTCAACACTACCTATGTTTAAATTGTTTGTTTTGCATCTCTGTTTGTATACACGTTGGCATTTCATATATTCCAGATATCCTTACTATATCTATCCCCCCCACGCAAGATGCGCTTGTTCTCAGAGGCTCACCATTGCCCTTCTTGTCTCTGCGCACGATAACGTACATTGACCACGCCGACGCAATCTATTACAGGGATATTTGCCAAAACTGGAGGCTTTTTCACTAATTTAGATAAAGGTGGTACCAACTTGACAAAAGTGGGGGCTTTGTGCAATAAGTGGGGGCTCATGCGAAATTGGCCAGAAAGCCCCCACATCTGACAATTTTGTCCACTTTGAGCGCTTAGAGAGGGGAGCCCCACCGCAGCGAAGCGGAGGTCGGGGGTGCGGCGCGTAGCGCGGAATACATGTACCCACAGGGAGTTTCTATCTATTGTGCACTTGGACCAGGGCCTAACCGCGATCAGCGGCGAATTTTTGTGGTTGCCAACTACTTTCCTGGACATTTGGACTGAGATGGTGTACTCTAGAGTCCCCACTTTTGACAAGATTTAGAGCTTGGTGGGTACACCCCCTAATTCATCAAAAAGCCCCCACTTTTGTCAACTTGGTACCACCTTTGTCTAAATTAGTGAAAAAGCCCCCACTTTTGGCAAATGTCCCTATTAAAGTGTTGGCGATGCAGTCCGCAACACAAACCAGCGTTTCTTTCTGGTGGAATCGTATCGATGCTTATGACAGGAGACTGTTGAGTGTGTTTGCTGGAGGTAGGCGGCAACATCGTAGTAAGCTGCGTGCTCGTGTACGGAAGTAAGTGGAAGACAAACGGTGTAGGGGCAGAAGATTGCCGCAGAGCGAACGATCGAGAAGACGGCATGGCTGCGCGATGACGAGCGCGGTCTAGCTTGCGTGGGTAATGCGATGCGGTGGTTGAGTTTCTAACGGGTTGGCTCCAATACCCTTCATCCGTATGCATGGACCCACATGCTCACGCTGACCGATTGCGATGTTGGCTGGCCAGTGAATATTGTGCTGTGAGGCGTGGCAGTGGTCGATTGTCTCACTGCTCTGATGCCATCCTCCGCATATTAATACACATGCTCGTGTCCATCTACTGTAGTACAGTAGCAGGAGTATCAAGCAGAGGCCAGTGCGCTGGCCAGTGCGCACGTCTAATAGACCTCTCCTGATCATGCGCCCTTTCACAGGCGGCGCTCTCTGCTCCAGCGCTATGATCTGCACCCACCGTTCGCAGAACCTTCCACGCTGCGGTGGCCATGCCTTGGCGTTGGCCATGCTCCCGGAAAACGTGCTCAAGGAACCATGATCCGAACGCGCTGCACTGGATATCGCTCGGGTCGCGTCGTTGTAAACGACGGCGCATTGCCGCACGTCGATGCGTTGACCATGTTGCACCGACGACCTACGGCATCTCGTCAAACCGCCTGCGCCCCATGGCACGACATCGAGTCAGCGACCTGTCGGTCCGATTTGAACCTGCCATGGGTCTCCGTTAGAGCTTGCGCATTCATGTTGAAGTTGGCACGGCCCTCGCTCCACAGAGATCGTCTCTACTCATCGCGGTCGTGCTACTCGATCCGTATGCTCTTGTCTGAGCAGTCGTTTGTAGGAGGATCAAGCCGCTCCCCCGTGGTAACAAATGGAGGGACCACATGGGTGTGTTCTTAAGCTCGCTCTCTCTTGCATGGTGACGTGTGGACTCACGCATGTCGTGCCACTAGGTGGAAGGGTGCTATGATCGAGCACGTTCCGCCGTCTCCACTGATGCGGGCACCACCGCATTTATCAAAATCGCTCGGTGCCACCAACCGCCACTAACGAGACTACATCCACGTCCAGGAACTCAGTCACCCTGCAAAGCACCAGGCAGCAGACAACAGGCAGCAGGCATGCGTCTCCTCCATCTTCTTCTCGTGCTCGCGGCCACCGTAGCCCCCACGGCCACCGCTGCGAGCGACTGCCCGACCCCACGTGTCCGCAAGGCCTGGCGCATGCTCTCCTCCCCCGAGAAACAGGTCTACCAGGATGCAGTGGCCTCGGCCGTCGCCAGCGGCGAGTTCATCGAGTTCACCAACGTTCACGAAGACCACCTATCTCAGCTGCAAGCGCACCAGTCCTGCGCGTTCCTGGTCTGGCACAAGCGCTTCCTGCTCGCCTTCGAGAACATGCTGCGTGCCCAGAGCCCAGCGTCTCGATGCGTCACCGTGCCCTATTGGGACGCCATGACCGAGTACGCGCAGATGGTAGACGGCGCCTGTGCCAATATCCATGATTGCGCCGCCATCGTGCGTGAACTGGGTGCAGGTAGTACTGGGATTAGTGGAGTGGTTACCACCCTCCTTTCTAAGACGGTGACCATCAACGGACGCACGATCTCGGGTATTTGCGCGCCCATGTGGCCATCGTTCTGCGATGACTCGGGTCAAACCTGCGGCTGCATACCCCGCGGTGACCTCACACAGGTGCGTGTGCCCTCGGGCGCCGGGTTCCAGGGTCTTTTCGATACGATTGCCTTCTCCACCACGTTTGAGGATTTCTCACGGTCTATCCAAGCCGGTGTGCATAACGACATGCACAGCCAAGTGGGCGGCTTCATGGCCACGTACGCGTCGCCCACAGACCCGCTATTCTTCTCATGGCACGCCACGATCGACCTCCTGCTCTACATCTACCACCAGTGCCACCTCGCCGATGGGCTGAGCGCCTCTCAGATGCAGTCGTCCGTGTACGCATTCAGCCAGGATGGTGAGTGTCGCTACAGCAATGACGCACCGACTGTGGTGCTGACCAGCAAGCTCATCCAGCGCTCCACGGTGCGAGGCACGCTCGTGGATGCCGACACCAACCCGGTGGTGGGCAAGTACTTTGCCAGTGTGAGCAACCGCATCAGCGACCTGCTCGGATTCGCCACTCTTGGTCCGCACAGCTACGTGTACGAGATCCCCGACGCCTTTAAGAAATACCTCCTGCTTCGCAAGGACAAGTGCCCCGCGTTCGTGGATGCAGTGCGGCCTCGTGGTGGAGGTGATGGTGATGGTGATGATGAGGATGGTAAGCGTGGTAAGGCACCACCACCCACGGGCTCGGAAGCTACGAAGAAGAACGGAAGTGAGGAGAAGAAGCAGACCAAGGAGAAGGAGGAAGAGGCAGCGACGGTGAAGCCCAATGAAGAGAAGAGCTCGTCGCCGTCAAAAGACAGAGGCGACGGTAGTGAAACAACCACTGAGGATGCCGGTGATGCATCCTCGTCCGTCTCGGCTGGAGACGAGATTCTAGGCGATGGGAAGCGCAATGGGAAGGAGGAGACAGACAAGAAGCAGACAAACGAGAAGGAGAGCAAACAGCGGAATGAGAAATCCGCTAGCTCGTCTTCGACGGAGCCGGTCAGCGGTTCCTCGTCTTCGTCCTCAGATAAAGACCAAGACAACGCCACATCCGACAACGAAGACGCTTCAACGACTGGTCCGGGGGTGTCAGAGACTGTTGTCGACCCGGTGCTCACTCGTGTGAACGAGCAGGACGCGTCCATGTGTGCTGACAAGTATTGGAACTGGGCCACCACCACCGAGACCAAGCTGGCCTCCGTGTTCCCCGGTAACCACAGCGAGATCACGCGGCAGATGCAAGTGCTTGAGTGTCTCTGCTTCAAGGACCAGTTCGGCATCGCCAACTACACAAAGGCCTTCATCGACGAGTTCCGACTCGACGACGAGGCCGAACCGGCATGTCAGACCAAGGTGGACGACGTGGCCACAGGGGACGACTTTGTCGTGCTCGAGGTGGAAAAGTTTGAGGCCAGTGCCGTTCAGGTCAAACCGGGCGTCACCCCCGCGCCTATGGTTACACCCGCGCCTGACGCGTACTCGACCTCCGAGTCGGAGATCCCACCTGACGCTCAGGATACCAGTGCGACCACCACGACCTCCAGTGTGGCCCGACACAAGCCATCGCGATGGTTCCACGCGGTGGCAGTATTGGTCGCGCTACTGCAGGTGAGGAACGACTGACTACTAAGCTGCTGCATGGAATGAAGCTCCCATGCATCCTGATAGCCGAACGAGCACTCGACGACGGGGCCTGTTGTTTGAAGGATGCCTCGGTGACAATTGGCGTGTTACATGTAAATGATCGTCACAGTTTTGCGAAGCCCTTCAGTAGAGTACTGTGTCTCACCCTACATTGTACACTTCGTCTTCTTATTCACACCCTGCCACGGCCAACTTGAAGTGAAGGCAGAGAGCACAAAGTCCGCCATACATATTTGTTGGAGGGAGGGGAGGGGGTGGCGGCACTGCTAAACTTTACCCACCACCGTGAAAGTTGTAGAAATCTCTGGCTGTACTCAGTACATCAGACTACTTGATGGATTTACGGTGGAGGCCGGCGCCGGTTCCGGAGGTCCGTGCGTGGACTGATGATATGGTACCCGGTAGAGGGTGCAGTTGGCGCCACTCTGATAAACCATCGAGAGATCCAGGTTAACTCACTTCTTCTGCGATTTCCAAAAAGTTGCAAATCTATGGTACGAAGTCAATCCATACCAGGTCCTAGCCCCATAGGCTTTTACTTGATCGTGCGTGCACTGAATACTGCATTGCTGCACTGAGCAGCACATGACGACGACAGACGCTTGGGTACTCACGAGCTCAGACGGTGATGACTGGATCCTGGTGTGTCCAACGTACTGTACTGCGTGCTCCCTGAAACATTTCTTTCGGGATATTATTTGTGGTAAATGGCATGCATTAGAGCTACGTAGAGCGACGGTATCTGTATCCGCTCGTTCTCTCGGTAAAATTACGCGCGGCTGAGTTATTTTCTTGCCTCATACACTGAGACTGAGATGTGAGCCGGCCCTCATGCCCCAACTACATGAATCCGTGAGCCCCACAGCCAGCCAGTGAGCCAGTCATGCTGGCTCGTGCTCTCTTCCATGAGAGGACCAACCCCACGTGTACCCTTCCATGAGGGGGGAGGGGGAGGGGGTATTCCACCTGGTCTCTGCAGATGCAGTCGCATTAATCAAGACGCGGTAGACGACCCACCCCACCCTCGCAGTCGTGAGCCTCCCACCTCCAACTCCAAAGTATGCCCTTGCTCCGGGTACTTCTCGTGGTCCTGGCCGCAGTCATCGCCACCTCCATGGCCACGGCCACGGCTGGCAATCGTTCCAGCGAGTGCACAACGCCACGGGTCCGCAGAGCCTGGCGTATGTTGTCCACCTCCGATAAACAGGTCTACCAGGACGCACTGACGGCCACGATTGCCAGCGGCGAGTTCATCGAGTTCTCCAAGGTGCACGAAAACTATCTATCCAAGGTGCAGGCGCACTATTCCTGTGCGTTCCTGATCTGGCACAAGCGCTTCGTGCTCGCGTTCGAGAACATGCTGCGAGCCCAGGGCCCATCGTCTCGTTGCATCACTGTTCCCTACTGGGACGTCATGACCGAGTACGCGCAGATGGTGAACGGTGCCTGCGCCAGCATCGACGACTGTTCCGCCATCGTGCGTGAACTGGGTGCCAGTGGGCAACCGCCCTTGGCTACGCCCGTGGTCAAGACCGTGACCATCAACGGACGCACCACGCGTGGCACGTGTGCGCGCATGTGCTCGTCCTACTGCGACGACGCCGGTACGACCTGTGGCTGTGTGCCGCGTGCCGACCTCACGCAAGTACGCATCCCCTCCAGCGCCGGGTTCCAGGGTCTGTTCGAGATCATCGCCTTCTCGTCGTCGTTTGAGGACTTTTCCAGGGCTCTCCAGGTCGGCCTGCACAACGAGGTTCACGACCACATGGGCGGCTTCATGCCCACGTACGGCTCGCCCTCGGACCCGATTTTTTTCTCGTGGCATTCCACGATCGATCTCTTACTGTACATCTACCACCAGTGCCACCTCGCTGATGGCCTCAGCGCCCATGAGATGCAGTCATCCGTGTACGCGTTCAGCCAGGATGGAGAGTGTCGCTACCGAAAGGATGCACCGCCCGTACTGCTGGCCAGCGACCTCATCCAACGCTCCACCGTGGAGGGCTCGCTCGTGGATGCCGACGCGCACCCCGTGATTGGCAAGTACTTTGTCGGTGTGAGCAGCCACATCAGCGATCTCCTTGGCTTCGCCACGCTTGGCTCGCACAGCTACACGTACGAGGTTCCGGATGCCTTTAAGAAGTACCTCCTGCTTCGCAAGGACAAGTGCCCCGCGTTCGCCGAAGCCGCCCGCACTGACCATGACGGTGGCGACGGTGAGGAGGAGGAGGAGGAAGAAGAGGAGGAGAAGAAGAAGGGAGAAGAGGAGGAGGGTACCGCAGCGGGTGAACACTATTCGTATTCGTACTCGGACTCGAAAGTGAACGTCACGGTGAATATCGAGTATGGACCGCTGGGATCCGAGTCGGATGATGTGGCGGTGGTAGCCCCACACAAAGCCAACGGGCATGGCCACGCCGCGAAGAGCAGTGTCTCCAGATCGGTCACGCGTCGCGCTGTCCACATCAACCCGGCGCTTTCTCGCGTCAACGACCACGATGCCTCGATACACGCACACAAGTACTGGCACTGGGTCCACACGACGGAAGCCCAGCTGGGGGTCGTGTTCCCGGGCAATCACAGCGAGATCACGCGGCAGATGCAGCTGCTTGAGTGCCTGAGCTTCTACGAGCAGTTTGGGATCCCGCGCTACACGCCAGCCTTCCTCACCGGATTCCAACTTCCGGATGACGCTAAGCCCATGTGCTTGGTCAAGGTGGAGGGCCTAGCCTCTGGCGAAGAGCAGGTGGCGCTCGAGGTGCACAAGTTTAAGGCCAACGCGGTACGCCTCAAGGCCGGGCTCACCGCGTCGTAAGTCTGCTCGTGCTGGACGAGAGCGAGAACAGTGCGAGGATATCGCTAGAACACCATATTTAATGTGAATGCAGGACTACCATAGTTCTGAAAGCTGGAAAGAGGCTGGTATCAACGCCCTCTTCTCCATTGGATCCAAGAGGTGTCGTGCTCTCTATTGACATGGAGCAGACCAATCGAGCTCATGTTTTTTTACTAACCAAAAGAACGAGGATTTCTAACGTTTTTCAAAGCGTCATCGAGGTGATCAGGAGCCGGATCGCTCGCTACCAAACGATCTCTTTAGCCTACCACTTGCATGCGCTACCGAGCCAGAGCAGAATGGCAAGCAGGATCTACTCGAGCTTGCAGCGCTGCATCACTGCAGCTGCCTATTACACAGACTGATCCTCCAGACGATTCCACCTCGATTCACCTTTTCTATACATGTATCCATCCGAGGTGTGTCAGGATGTTCTTCATCGGCGTGTGGTTATGTTGGACGCCATACTGCTGTAAGTCTTCATTCACGATTGGATCGGTACCCGACGGGCGCCAATAATTACACCTCTAATGTATCCTTTGTGAAAACCAAAAAAAAGTCTTCGTTCACGATTGCTTTGGGTCATGATGGACTGACTGCGCATGCGTATCCGTGCTGGCTATAAAACCATGGATCGTGGGGGCAATCTTTTCGAGCAAGTATGTCTTTGGGCGTCCGTGGTTGGACGGTGGTGCCTGTGCCATATCAATACGATCACCACTACCATTATCCATTGATCCAGAACGAATTGCTAGGTCCTTGCACTCAAGCGTGGGGCGGCGCTCGCCTCGAAATTCGTGCCCGGATCCACATTGTAGTCCCTCTGCACCCTCCCTGCCTACGGTGCTCGAAGAGGTTCCGAAACACTTGGCCGCCAATTCCGAAATACTGCAGCGCTATTGCTATTGTTGCTTGAACCAGGAATCCAGCAATGACAGTGAAGTGACATTGCGAGCGGAACAAGCTGTGATTGGGCAAAAGAGCTCGCAGAAGACGAGTTCTGTATCCATGTGGTTGATCATGTATCGCGAGAGTGAAGGTGGTATGGATGTACTTGTACCGTATTGGAGTGGCACAAAATGTATGGACTTGTATCCAGCATCCGGATCGAGACGCCATTCTGCGTCAGCTAAAAGCTAATTGACTCGCGACTCGCGAGGACCTTCATGTCAAGCGATTGCACCGAAAGGTAGCGCAGCCGAACATGACCAGCGGGTCGCCGGTTGGGTTCACGACAACGACACATCCTGGTGGCCAGCATACTGTACATCTGTATTTCTCCAGGTTTTTTGGTCGAAATTTTACAATCCCATGGTGGGTTTTCCTCACGATCACCAATGCTTCATTCTATCTCATCTGATTGGTCTTTAATCCAATCTTAGTTGTGAAAAACAAGACAGAATGTCCCACGGCGGCGGAGTGCGTGCGACTCGTAAATTATCCTGAGAGCATCTCGTTTTTTTTTACCCAATAAAACCAAAAGAAAGCCTTGTGGTTCTGGGCCGATGATTGGTTATAATCGGTTATTCCGGATAAAAGCGGTAGTATACAGTCGTTCAGATGCTGTTTACGCGAGTTGAGGGAGGATGATGGGACTGGCTCCTGGAAGGCACTTGGCAATTGCTCTACGGGCCGTGAGGTCGAGAACAACGCGACAGCCCGCTCATCAGTCAATCCCCCCCTGTGGATCAGTCTATCAGCTCTGTACGGGCGGGTCATTCTACAGAATCCTTTCAAGGAGCCAAGACCAAGCAAGAAAGAAGAACAAAGGAAGCGCCAGCCACCATGGACGACGAGTGCGATATGTGCGAATGCCTACTCTGCGGCGCGTGCTGTGGTGCGTGCTGCGCCGCGGCCGCGGACGACGATGACAACCGCCGCCGCCAGAACGGCCAGTACGGACAGCCCGTGTACGTGCAGCCTGTGGTCGTGCAACAGGGAGGGTACCCACAGCAGGGCTACCCGCCGCAGGGCTACCCACCACAGGGCTACCCGCAGCAAGGCTACCCGCAGCAAGGCTACCCGCCGGAGGGATACCCGCAACAGGGCTACCCGCCGCAAGGATACCCACCACAGGGTTACCCGCCGCAGGGCTACCCGCCGCAGGGCTACCCACCGCAGGACCAGTACGCGTACAAGCAGTAACCAAACTTGGACCTGAACGAAAGCCGCGCCGGGAACGAGCAGCATAAGTAAAGAAGGAAGCACGCGAGATGAATGCAATGTACAGTCTACCCGAGTGTTGTCGCCGTGATTGTTTGCCAAGGAAGAAACATTAAAAAGGAAAATTCTATACACCATTTTTTTTATACAACAACAATGCGAGCTGAACAAAATACACAAAAATCAAAATCGAAATTCCTACATACACAGACCTCATGCTCTAGCCGCTTCGTAACGTTGCATCGCATTCATGTGCCCAGCCTGGGCAGCACTGTGCTCGTTGCCTTCCACTCATATACTTCGAAGTCGGCACCACTGGCCATGTAGTAGAAATCAGTTGCAAATACATTCCTTGCATGTTTGTTAATGGGATCTCACTCGTGCTAATCCATTCCCTTATAGATGTTGGGCCGAGTTTTTGTTTTGTTTTGTTTGTCTCCTTCTGTTGCACCCCTCGCTTCTCCCCGCCCTTGCAGTTTCGAAGCAGCTCGTGAAGTTGGCTAGTTCCATGCCCCTAATGGCCTGCCTTGTCTTCGCGGAAGCTCCAGTGGTTTGGCCGTCGCCCTTCTGTGCGTACCTTCCGGTCGGCGCGTTGCAGTACCTCAAGCCGCACCTTCCAGTCCTGAGCGGCATCCAAGTCGTTCGCGGCCAGAGACTGCAGGTCCTCACGGAACCGAGAGTCCGAGGCCAGCACGGCGCTGTCTGGGAGGTGCACCGTGTACCCGCTGCGCTCACGGCCGTAGCTCCAGTACGCTTTGTCATTGAAGCGCAGGTTCTCGAGCCACGAGCCGGAAACATCGCAGACCTCGGCACCCGTCGCGGTGTTGATGACCACGCCACGCACTTGGTCGGACGGCGTCTTGGGCGTCGAGAACATGCCGCCCATGCCCTTCTTCTCATCCGGATTAAACTTGAGCTCACAGCAGAGATGGTTCTTCCTGTCCTCGAACGTGACCGATCCCAGCAGCTCAATCGTGCGATCACCCCAGAGGAAGCCGCCACTCTGCATGATCGGTAGCGAGTACGAGATGACCGTGCCATCGGAGAAACCCACACGAATGGGGCCTCGGTTGTTTTGCACCACGGCATTGGACTTCATACTGAACGAACCGTGCCACCAAATGTACCCCGAAATGGAGTACTTCTTGCCCTGCAACTGGAAGTTACTGACCGGCGGGTGATGACTCGTGTGCTCACAGCACACCTCCGTGCCATCGTTCAGTGCCGTCTGTAAGGTCTCGCCCAGAATTGGGTTGAATGGCTTGAGCTGCCCGGCACCGTGATGCATGCCCGCCACAGCAAACGCCATGACCATCTTGAAGCGCTCCACAGGGTCGGTCTGGTCAGCGGCGTTATTCAAAAACGTTGGGCCAAATAAAAACAGGTCCACCACACGCTCCAGGTTTGTGCGCGGCTCAAAAATCCGTACGGGTAACGACAGACTGACTGTGCCCTTGCCCTCGAGCATCTTGGCGCCCGCCGACTTGATCACATCCTTGAGCACACCACCCTGTTTCTTGGCAATCTCCTTATCCACGAGCTTCAAGCCACCCGATGGGATCTGCTTCATGCCTTTCATGTATACACTCGGATGGAACGTACTGGATGAAGTGGCCCCAGAGCCATAGCTGCTATCCTCGGATTGGTACGAGTCATCCATGAAATCCATCGCCTCATCTTCATCCTTGGCATTCTCATCGATCGACACGCGGTCGTCATAGTGAGCAGCCTCCGCGCCACAGAGCTGGGACTGGATGACATGCTCCAGCAAGACCGACACACAGGCGAGTCGCTTGACGAGGAAGTGCGCCTTCGTGTCGGGCGAGACCCAGCCTCGTGCATCCAGGTTGGTCACATACGTCGCTCGCGTTCGTCCTCCTTCCACAGGCTCAAGCAGCCAGCCACTGAGCTGCACATGAGCCCGCACGAGCCCGGACACGACCGGCTTGAGCTCGTTTGTCACCGATTTTTCCAATACAAGCACGACCGACTGCGCGTCTTCATCTTCGTCCTCCTCTTCATCGTCCAAAATATCACTAAATGACTCCCCGCGCTTGACCTGATTGGATTCACGCACGTGGCGCACAAGCACAAGGTCACGTGGCTCACAGATCGCGCTGTACTCTACACTATTGAGAACTGCGGCCACCAGGCCGGCGACGATCGCGCTCACGAGCACGGTCTCCCAGCTCGAGGCCGTTAGTCCACCAATAAGCGAGCCCACGGCAGCCGCGATCTGGGGTGCCACAAACGGTCTGGTGGTCTCGATCTGGCGGAACCCATCCGAGTGCAGATGAATCAGCTCTGTGCACTCGTCAAAGGATGCGACTTGGGTCGAGCAGGGGAAGTCAATGTCCCATTCCGCGCGCTTGCCGTGGTCCGTGAGGTACACGGCCGCAACCTCGGAGGGCACGGGGAGCACGGCGCTGGCTCGTGCATACAGCGCGCGGGGGCGGCCACTCGGACTGTGGCCATCGACGCTGCCCACACTCTTGAGCACGCCATTCGTGGCACCAATGGGGCGAAACCGCACGCCCATGGTGTTCCCCCCACGCCCGTGAGGACGGTCGACGCCAGCGCGATGGGAGTTGGTGTTGGCAGCGAGCAGCATCTCCAGCATGTCGAGCCCACTGGCGAGTTCATTCTCGAGCGTGACACTGGTGGCGTGGTGCTGGCTCTTGCTCCGATGCGTATGCGCTCGTGCATGTGTATGTATCGACGCAGACGTGAGCCGCCCCGTGCGTCGCTCAGGTGGCGGGGGCGTCGCGTCCGAGCCACCCAACGACAGCTTCTGCGGGGTCACCTCATCATCGTCGCCATAACTGGTCGTCGTCGTCATCGTCTTGCCCCCACCAGAAGATGATGCCGTCGTTCCAGCTGTACCAGGCCCCGTAGACGTAGAACCAGTGGGGGCACCACCACCACTCGTGGGTCCACGAGCCACAGCGGAAGAAGTCGACGACACGCCATTCGTCGCGGCACCCGTGGGTCTCTCGGAGCGCTGCAGGCCGCCACCCACTGAGGGCTTGGGCCCGCTTCTCGGTGCCGCGCGTGACTGCCGCGTGACTGCATTGGGCGACGCCACCTGCTGTGCCTGCAACTGACGCGTGTCCATGTCCGTGTCCGTGCCCGTGCCCGTGATAGCGCGGATCACGGCCGTGCGCAGTACATTCAGCCACAGAGTGACCGTCTCGCCGTCCTCGGCCGAGAGGCAATACATGACCCCCGTGGTGCCATCCGTGAGGTAGATGCGTGGTGAGTTCCACGTCTCGCTGAGCCCGCCGTCCTCGACCGAGCAGCTCTCAAGCGGGATCACGGCGTTGGGCTTGCGGTCCTTGCGGCTGATGTAGTACGACAGCCGCACGCCGTCACACACAAACCAGCGCCGCTTCCAGCCCTTGAGCCGCTGGCCCTTCTTCTGCAGGTACCCTTCCTTCATGCACGTCGCGTCATAGTTGACCAGTGCCGTGACCGACTTGCGCGATCGATTCTGCACCATTTATCCATTGATCCATCCACAGTCCACACACACAAAGCAAAACCAGTAGCCGTCATGCCCGCGTCATTACCGTCAGTTTCCACCAGCGTCCAATACCAAGAATCCCCTGCGTTCCGCAGCGCCATCGTAATCGCAATCGCATGAGCGCGTGGCCACGTACGGAATCGCTGTGCACGAGGTCTGTGAGGCGCTGCATCGTGCCAGCTCTACTAATACCAATGCGTCGATCCACCGCCTACGCCCTTGTCGCGCTCGTTGCTTCTAACTCGTACCTCTCGGATGCGCTGAGCTGGGCTGACCGAAGCTTACTTGATGCCCCTGGTGGCGTTTGGGTTGCGAAACTCAGCCCAGCTCTCCC
>JAADWT010000840.1:0-13835 GCA_023336285.1 Pythium grandisporangium
ACATTGAGTGGTTAAACCTACACAGCTACGCTACGCAGTGCCCCGGGACCACACGATGTCTTCCTCTTGAGCATGGGCGTTAAGTTAATCGCACCCTGAGCGTGAGATGGTGCTGGGGCGGGAGGTGGTGGGTAGGTCGGGGGCGGCCGGCGGGGGTCGTCGCTTCCTGGTCGCACGGTGAGCTGGGTTGGGTAGGTCAGAGGTGATTCGTACCATCTCCCGACTCGTGGCAAAGAGGTGGCCCACTTTATTGAACATACAACTCAGCAGAGCGAGTGGGATCTATGGCATGCTCGACTCGGTCATACACATCCTCAGAACTATCGTCGCCTCCAGTCAATCAACTCTGAACTACCAGCGATCAAGACGGAACGGTAAAGCCTATGTGGTAGGTGCCTCCGTGGAAGGCAAACAGTCGCCCAGTTTCCACAGCAGACGAAGCGCGTGAAGACTGACAGCATTGTCCAACTCGTGCACATGGATGTTATGGGGCCAATGAAAATCCTGTCGTACTGTGGTGCCAAGTATGTGCTTCTCATGATCGATGATCATTCAAGATTCATATCGGCATTCTTCCTAAATGCAAAGTCGGAAGTCACTGATTGCTTCCATAAACTCAAATCGGTCGTGGAGAATCAGTGGGGCACTAAGATCAAGACGATTAGAAGTAATAATGATGCAGAATTCGTTAACAAGCGGAAGGAAACGCTGCGCTCAGTAAGTGGGATCGTGCACCAGCGAACGACGCCATACACGCCTCAGCAGACTGGTCTCGCTGAGCGAATGAACCGCACCGTGATGGAAATGGCGCGATCGATGATGCACTACAAGGCAGTTCCCCCAAAATGGTGGGCCGAAGCTGTCAATACGGCAGTCTTTGTGATCAACCAGATCCCAAACAGCATTCATCCAGATTGATCACCATTTGAGATTGTGGCAGGCCAGGTACTACGACTAGATCAAGTTCGTGTCTTTGGTTCCCTTGGGTACGCGCACATTGATGGTCCAAGGCGGAGTAAGCTGGACCCCAAGAGCTACAAATGCATGATGTTGGGATATGCGGATTACGTCAAGGGATATCGCGTGGTGGATCTCACAACTGGAAAGATTAAGGTGTCACGATCGGTGTCACTCGATGAAAGAGAGGTTGACGGAATTTATGACAATATACAGCCGACGGCATCGACTGACGAATCCCCAGGCTATTCTGTTGACGACGATGACCCATCGATGCGAACCAGGTCGGCGTTACACCATACCCAAAATGTGGACGGAGATGAACCAATGTCAAGTAACCACAGTGACGATGACTATCGGATGGAGGTCGAAGGAGCCGAGGATGAAGGCTCAAATGCGCCAGTCGGGCCCATCATACCCAGCTTACCACCCTGCGAGTTACCAAGCCGCCGACCAGTTCGTATGTTGCCTCCAAGCATACCAACCCAAGACTCAGAAGAAAATGCAGTCGTGTTCCATCGTCGTTTCAACTCAAGAGTTAGTGACCGTGTTTTCGACCGTACTGTGACTTGTGATTCCGCAGATAGATTGGAAGCCGCTAGTGGCCGTCACCTCCAATTGACCAATGGCACTGCAGAAGACGATTCATCAGATCGCCGGATTACGATCTATGAACCACCAAACACCTCCAACGAAGCGTTCACGCCACGGCAATGCAGCTCTGACCGTAACCACAGATCCAGATGTCCCTGCCTCTTTTAGCCAAGCCGTCAATGGTATTGACAAGGCGAAATGGCACTTCGCTATCCAACAAGAGCTCGACGCCCACGAAAAGAACGGAACCTGGTCGATTGTGGAAACACCGCCCAAGACCCGTCCTGTGACGTGTAAGTAGGTATTTCCATTGAAGCGTAACGAGGCAGGTGCTATTGTGCGATATAAAGCACGATTGATTGCGCGCGGATTCTCTCAAACACCACGAGTTGACTTCCAGGAAACATACTCACCGGTCGCCAGCATGAATTGGATTCGCATGTTTCTCTCGGTTTGCTGCTATCGGAAAAATCCCGTTTTCCAATTCGATGTTGACACGGCATTCCTTTACGGTGTCCTTGAAGAAGATGTCTACATGCAATGCCCAGAGGGAATTCATATCGCAGCGGACTCTATATTGAAATTGAACAAGTTCCTGTATGGGCTTACGCAAGCTGCCAATGTGTGGCACAACACAATCAAGTCGATGCTCACGAAGGTCGGTTTTCAACCGTCAAATGCAGACCCATGTGTGTTCATCAAGAAAATCAGAGCCGGCAATAATGACTCTGAAAGACTCGTCATTTTATGTCTCTACGTGGATGACCTCCTGGTTGCTGCAAACTTGAAAGAAGATGTGGATGAAGTCAAGAAACAACTCCGCGTCAACTTCCACTTGAAGGACCTCGGTATTGCAAAATTCATTCTTGGAATTGAATTAAACCATGACATTCATCGGAGCGTACTCGTGCTCAGTCAGCGTCACTCCATCAAGCAGGTGGTTGATCAGACCAATGCCAAGGATGTGCACAATCCTTGCAAAGTCGGACAGAAACTATCGCGTGGCGATTGTCCATTGACACCAGAGGACGTGAACGAGATGAAAGCGAAGCCATACCGTGCGCTCGTGGGCTGCCTTCTCTCTATTGCAACTTGTACCCACCCCGATGTTGCGTACGCGGTATGCAACCTCAGCAAATTCCTCGAGAACCCCGGCGAGAAGCACTGGAAGGCTGCCATTCGTATCCTCAGGTATTTGAAAACGGCAAGTAATCACTGCATGCGATTTCGCGGAGATATCCATGGTGGCGAGATGCTTGCCTTCAGCGACGCCGATTGGTGCACCAATACTGACGATCTCGCCGTTCAGTGTCTGGAGTGATGGTCATGCTACATGGGGCGCCAATTATCTACAAAGCCAAGTATCAGCGCTCGGTTACACTCAGTTCGGCTGAGGCAGAGTACATGGCACTCAGCCTTTGTGTCCAAGTGGGCATTTGGGCCCGGACCCTTCTCAGTGAGCTCGGGTTGAACCAAGTGGGAGCTAGTCGTGTTTTGGAAGATAACCAAGGTGCAATTGCCCTTGCGCACAATGTGGGCTATCAGAGTCGTGTAAAACATATCGATATGCGCCACCATTTTATTCGTGAGAAGTTGGAAGCAAACAAGATTGCAGTGGAGTACATTGAAACGAAGAAGCAGCTTGCTGACATCCTTACGAAGGGCATCGGGTCCGCCCAGTTTGAATACCTGCGGCCAACCAGCAGCATTCAGGCGCTCACAAGCAACTACCCCATACATGAGATATGGGGATCTTCTTCGGTGGATTCAGTGTAATCTGAGTGGGAGAGTTGATTATGGCACATCCCACTTGTTGATTCTACAGTAATCGGATCTACCAGGTCATATGTCAGCGTATTGCCCTCGGCCAATGGTGAGCCAGGCACACGGCTGTTTACTCGTGATTGGTGTAAGAACACGCACTCCTCCAAGATCGCCATCGTTGTGGACACTGCGGCACGCTTCGGCACGTGACTGCCGCTGGGTGCTTGAAGGGAGCACCAAGGAAGCTAACTAGACGTAGGAGGCAGACCGAACTAGACTTAGCTGTTTCATTTTCTACATGTTTGGATTTCATCCTGCTAATAAAAAACTCACTCTTCAATTCTCTGCCTTACCAACATAGCCGATTCCCAGGAGTCCTTGATGTCGTCAAGGCCGCCCCAATGCACCTTGAGTTCATGTCGCTTCTCCGTGGCATTGTAGCGCGCAGCCAGCAGCTTGTCAACAACATGGCCCTCACTGTTATGAGTCACGTGAAGAAGTAGATCCTCACTGACCTGGAGCAAGCTGTCCGCGTAGACTTTGAGACGGCCGGAATGTAACCAAGTACTGGATCTCGAAGATCCAGTTGGACACAGTGCCAGTGATCTGAGCTGGCTGTACCACTTCACGCGCAACGTTTCGTGTGTGCTGCCACACGTCAGCGTAGAGCACAAAGTCGCCAATAGCAAACTACGCCATCGCTGTTCCCTGCTTCTTGTCGAGTGTGTGGTGATCTGACGCCCGCGCAGCCACTTTGGCTATGGCAGCTTCCCGGTGCATCAACGCAACACCTCCCATATCATAACCTCCACCGTACCATTTGCCCAAGGGCAACCTGTGGTACTGAAGTGGTGGAGCGCTCCGAGCGCACGCTGCAAGCCCTCAATGACTTTGTTTTTGAAGTGGTAGACCGTGTTCGCATGGGCATGTTGCCGAGTTGCTGCTTCCTCCATTTTGCTGTGAACTAGATCTTGAGAGGCTGTTGCGGGGTGACGTCAAAGTGCAGTTTGGCAACTATCCCCACTGACATTGCGCCGATCTATGGTTATACGCAATTGGTTGAAAATATTTATAATAGTAAGAAGTACCATCCCTCGCGTTGCTCGCAATGTTACTAAGGGGACCGACATCAGAATCTCGTGGGGAGCTGGTAGCTGGTAGGCTGGCCAGTGTTTCCGAGTTGGCAAGCCAATTTCCGCCACTTTATGCATCCCAACAGTTCACCCCGGTTAACGGAAATTGACCATATACTGACACCCGTAATAACTAGTGTTTCTCTGGAGAGGGTAGGTAAATGTTTAAGCCGTCAAAACATCCTAAATCCCAGTGAATTAGCGTAAAAAGCCGCTCTGTCCATCTCCCTACAATACAAACGAGCAAATTCCTTGTTTGTCTAAATCACGTCCCTCCACTTTAATGCCCAAGTGTGCGTAAACCGAGCACGTCGACCCACAAAATAATCGTACTTTGTTAAATTCAGACATTCGCGTGTCGTTAAACAGAGAAACTTTGGACGACATCCGGCGCCATAGCTGATTCTTGTGGTGAAACCTACCCCTGAGAGATTAACTCCGTTGCTAGAAAGACAGAAAGAAAAGATGAGACGTAATAAAGGGTTTTCATATTCTAAGGGGGACTTCATCCCCAATTAACTAATCATGTTGTCGCTTGTGCATTTTTTGGCGGTTTTCGAAACCATTGAACCGCAGCAAATTTAACCAGAATTCACAATAACGGACGAAACCAATAGGGCTCATAAGGAAATGGTGGTGGTATGGTTGGTAAATGCTTGTTGTTGAAACCACCTGAGAACTATGCGATCAAGCACGAATCGGAAGAGGAAATCCGTCAGGAGCCAAAGCCGTAGTTTCACTCGTTGTCGAGTGTGCCTCAGTAGTTTCTCCAATCCAAGCCATTTACCCAGCAACACGCATTGCGTTCTCAAGAAGGTACGCGCGACTACATTCGTTGCATCGCATCCCGAAAGAAACACCGCTAGAGCCAATGGGCACACGCATACACTTTGAGTTTCAGGAGTGGTGTTTCAAGCCTCAACTAGTGGACAGTGAGGGAGTGGGGGCGTTGAAAGTTGAGATGTGCTACGGTAATGATCCACTTTGAACCTTGGAAGAAACAGCTCTGCGCTTCCGAAACAGGCCACGTGGAGAGTCGCGAAAGAAGGTGAACGCCCTGCTGCCTGCGCCAAGCTGATAATGATTATGCGATGGCGTGAAGCAGCGCTGGATCCTCGCCACCACCATGCCCCACGCTTCAACTGAAACTCACTTCCCAATTTGCACGGCGAGTGCCCGATTCCTTCAACTAGGATGCCTTCGCCACGCCCCTTCCTCGCGCTGTTGTTTCTGAGCGCCATGGCACTGTCCGTGATGGCCATCTGGACCAGTGTAGACAGCAGAGGCACGACGCCCGCGTTCCTGGCTGATCACGCGCCGCCCGCCGCTACAGTGGCGTTGCGCCACCATCGCTCATTGCAGACCACGGACGAGCGCGTAGATTCGGACAATGACGATGACGACGCGGACGACGACGACGACGACATCGATGCCGAGGTTATCGTGACGTACCCGCCGGATAACTCCAACGCTGCCACCATGACGCCGTCGCCCGGTACGCTTGACACCGTCAATATCGCAGTTAGCAATGGTTCATCTGGACACCAGGCGCACAAGCCCCACAAGCCCGCAGCCACCAAACCGCCCGTGATCATCGTGGTTGCGCCACCGCCAGTCATCGATGACGCCTTCGAGTTGGCTGCGGCCGTCGACCCATCAGTGGCGGGTGCCCAGGGCAGGCCCGACGACAGCGAGGCCACCAACACCACGGCCCCACCCACAGTGGTAATCGTGACCCCACGTCCCACGACGTCCATGCCACCGACGGCAGCACCTACAGCGGTGGACAAGCATCCGCACAACGGAGACGATTCCTCGGACGAGCCCACGGACGCGCCCACAGACCCGCCCACGATCATCTTTGTGGCGCCACCGACGACGACGCCACCGCCGCCAGTGGAAGGCGAGGACGATGAGAACAGCGCGCCAACGGCGCCGCCCCCGACGCCCACGCCCGTGGTGATCGTCACGTCCCAACCCAAGTCCAATAACAGCACGACCGAGCCGGTCACGCTGACGCCATCCCCGTCCATGGTCGTGCTGCCCGAGCCACCGAATCCGCCGAGCAACCCCACGCCGTTCCCAGACACCAAGGCTCCGGCCAACAGCTCGGCAAATGCCACGGCAGCTCCAATCCTCGTCGTGATCGAGCGACCCACGCACGTGGCGACACAGTAAGCAGGCATGGTTGCCCCCACTCCGGGGCGTCGTTCTTCTTCTTCTACTACATCCATGTATTCCCAAGTCGTCGGGTTCTTTCTCCTCTTGGCCATTACGTGAAGTATCCTTTCATTACTCTTCTTATATCCTCATGAACCCCGAGTCTTGATGCTGGTGCTGGTGTTATCTTCTTTTTTTTGCGTTTTTTGTTGGTTTGTTAATCTTCATGGTACTGGAGGTGATGGTGGTGATGGTGGTCGTGCGGCTCTGCCCTGACCACGCGACTGGGCTCTGTGGAATAACTTATCAAACTCTTTCTCTCTCTTTCTCTTCTTTTCATACACACACATACACAGACCCACGCCCTAATCCATCAACCACCACTCGCGGCATCCATCCGCTCACACGCTAGCCTCTGCCGGCTGCGGAGCCGAGCCCTGGCGCCGACGAACGTCAACCGCGCCCCCTGTCTGCGTACCGGGCGCCGTGCCGCGCCGTGTGATCGCAATGCGCTTCTCCATGCCGCTGCCATCATCCTCGTCGTCGTCACTGCCCGTCACCGAAGCCACCCCCGTTGAAAAGTTCTTAATCAAGTGCGCAATCCGGTTCGGTCCAGTGCCAGTGCCTCCTCCGCCTCCACCCGCAGTCGATGGTTTGAGCCCACCAGGAAGCGAGGACGATGACGCCACCGCGCTTCGGTACCGCTCCATGGCGCTGATGGGTGCCTTCTCTTCTTGGTCAAAGTCCTCCTCCTCATCAATGCGTTCACTGGCTCTGTCCTCCTCATCTTCATCGCGCTCGCTGTGTTGCATGCGATACCGTGTGGCGCCGCCGCGCACCACCCCCACGGGGGCGATGGCGTCCATCTCCTGCACAAACTCGCTCATGAACGTCGCCAGCTCGTGCTTCTCGCGGGTCACGGTCGCAACCTTACCGCCCAGCGCCTCAATGCGCTGCTCCTGCTCGAGGTTGCGCGCGCTCCAGCTTTCAATCTCTCTCGACAGCTCGGCCACTCGGCGCTCCAGTGCCTCTAGATCAGGCTGTGCACCAGCGCCAACGCCAACACCAACATCACCGCCAATGACAGCGCTGTTCGAGGATGCTCGCCGCATGGTCTCCATCTCGCGTTGCGCCTTCGTCACTTGTGCCGTCATGTCCTGCAATTGGTGACGCAACTCGGCCACCTCCTGGTCGTGGAGCGCGTTCCCACTCGTGGCAAAGTTCGAGTCACTGATCGTGCGACTGCGTTGCTCGTACAACTGCCCCTCCAGCGTCGTGAGCTTGACCTGCAGCGTCTTCTTCTCCTTCAGCGCATCCTCCAGCTTCTCGTGAACCGACCCGAGCGTGTTGCTACGGTAGCGCAGCTGCATCACCTCCTGGCGCGCCAGCTTGAGCTGCTTGCTTAATTCCGCGATTTCCTCGGCCCCACCACCGGCGGCACTGCCACGTCGTTTACTGGTCTCAGTCGCGGCACTGTCTCGCTGCACGGGCAACTGCTGCAGTTCAAACTCGAGCGACTCGATGCGCACCTCGAGCTGTGAGATCTTCTGTCTGGCCGTCGCCAGCGCCTGCGTGGCCTCCGCCAGCTCGTCCTCCACGCGCGCTCGCGCAGCCTCTCCATCCGTGACCAGTGCGGCCTTCTCGTTCAGGTGCTGCCTCGTAAACTCAAGCTCCCGTTCGCGTACCTTGAGCTGGCTGTCACGTTCCTCCATGGTCTGTCGAAGCTGCGCCAGCTCGTTCTCTAGTTCACGCACACGCTCACGCTCGGATCCACGACTGGCCAGAGCTGCTGCAGTTGCCGTCGTCTCCTCCTCTCCAGACATCCTAGCCTTGGGTAAATACCGCTCACCGTCGTCGTCATCATCGCTGTGCGGCGCCTGCAGCGCCAGCGCCGCCGCGAGATGCGCGTTCTCGCCCTGCGCGGCGGCCAGCTCCTGGTTGAGGCGCTTGACCTTCTCCTCCAGCGCCAGCTTGGCCTTGCCCACGTCCACGTAGATCTTATTCAAAAAGTCAGGCCCACTACCACTAGGTGGGACCTCACCGCCACTTGACGCCAGCGCTGCGGCCTCGGTCGAGCTCGGCTGATTATTGCGTAGTTCCTCCAGTTCACGCTGTGCCTCCTCCAGCGCCCGTGCCAGTGCGTCCCGCTCATCGCGAAGCTGCTGCTGTTGCTGTTGCTGCTGGGGCGCGTGGCGCGTGCTGCTCATGCTGCTGCTCGTGCTCTCGGCCGACTCGGACAGCGGCGACTGGTGCGCCTGGCGGGGCACCGGCGCCTCGGATTTGTAGCCCACGAGGGCCGAGGCCGAGGCCGACGACAGCGCCTGCTCCAGCTTGGCACGCAGCGCAATATTCTCTCGCTCCAGCGCGTTCATCTGCTCCGTGATCGTGCGCACCGGTGCGGCCGGCGTGAGCGAGCGCCTCGCCTGCTCACCATTCTCATCGGCTTCATCCTGCGAGTCGTCATGGAACGAGTACCCCGACGTGGTCGTGGACGCGTTGGTGACCTTGCGGAGCGGCGCCTGTGATGGGCGGCGGGGCATCCCGGGTACGGCGTCTTGGTCCTCCCCCTGCGCATGCGCGTAAGCGCCGTCATTGTCGTCATCGTCGTGGCCCGTGGCCGGGTCCACGTCGTAGAGCATGGAGCGCCCCAGGAACTGGAGCTGCTGCTGCAGGCGCTGGTTCCGCGCCAGCGCAGTCCGCACCTCACGGGCAAAATCAAAGCGCTTCCAGGCATCCGCGGGCGTACTGACCGTCGGGTTGTCAATGTCGCGCTCCTGCGTCGATGACTCGCGGGTGGCCGCCGTGGCGTAGATGCGCTCCAGCTCGGCATGGAACCCTTTGACGCGGTCCATGAACTCGAGCTGCGGCTGGAACATGGTCCACGTGCGGTCGTCTTGGTCCTCCTCTGCCTGCGACCCGCGTGGCGCCAGCTCCTTCTGCTTTTGCTGCAAGGGCTGCGCGCAAAACTGCACCGCCACTTCCAGCTCCTGAAGCAGACGCATGTTGAGCGCGCGGTACTGCGCGGCGTTCTGCGTCTCGGCCTCTTCGCGGACCGCGAGCTCCTCGTTCTCGAACTGCAGCGTGTCCATGCGCTTCTGCAGCTCCTTGCAGGCGGCCTCCAGCTGCGCGGCCGTGGCCTCCTGGCGCTCCAGGCGGCGCCGCAGACCTCGGCAGTCCGGACACATGTCGCCCGCGCCGCCGCTGCCGTGCGAGCCATTCGAGACGACGCTCGTGGCCGTGCGGCGGCCACTGGTCGTGCCATTGGGCATACCGGTATACGCCGAGAGCGACGACGACGTGGGCGTGAACGGGCCGCCGGCGCCCAGCGGCGAGCCCATGGGCAGCGTCACGGAGGCGCTACCGCCCGGGGGTGGCGCGCCTCCCGCCGGCTCCCACACGATCTCCAGCTCGAGCGCGGCCGCGAGGTCTCGGCACTTGAGCGGTGCCAGCCGCAGGGGCAGCGCGCGGCCGGCCAGCTGGGTCTGCACGATGCGCGCAAAGTCGATCTGGAAGAGCGCCACGGCCGAGTGGCTGGGCAGCGCCACGAGCACGAGCTCATAGTCCTTGGGCAGGAAGTCGTGCGTGGGCGCCGAGGCGGCGTGCTTGTTGCGGAGCAGCGAGGTCTGCAGCGTCAGGCGCTGGCTCCAGGCGGCCACGTGGTCATCGTGCCAGCGCGCCGGCTCGGAGGGCAGCTCCTTGCTGTTGCGGCGCAGCAGCACGAGCAGGTCGTCGTCGGCGGGGGAGATGTCACGCCCGATGGTGGCGCGTACGAGGTAGACTGGAGGAGGGGGGAAGGCAAGCGGCAAGAGGCAAGATGCAAGATGCAAGAGGCAAGAGGCAACGCAACGCAAGGGGGAGACAGACGGTCGTTAGTCCGTGGGCAGGTCTATCGCAGAGATTGGAAGAGGAGGGAGGGGGAGGGAAGGAGAGGAAGACGTACTGTCGAGGTTGACGAGCACGGTGCTGGAGGAGCCGCTGGGGCGCGGGGCGGCGCCCCCGCGCACGACGTTGCTGGAGGAGCGCGTGCGGTCGCTCCCCGGGTAGCGCTGGTTGCTGGCGCGCATGGCGCTCGTGGATCGGCAGGAAGACGCTGAGATGTGGTGCTTGCGGAGCGATGCGGAGAGCGAGGAGGGCTACGAGGGGAGCGCGTGGGGGGGACGAGGGCGAAGCGAACGCAACGTTACTGGGAAGAGAGATGGTAAGCACCCCTCCTCCTTCCCTGGTTCCCTCTTGACTTGGAGCTATAGACCAACCAGATGCTGTCTTGTCGTTGTCACATAGAGAACCTTGCGCTGACGCTCAGTATAAAAAGACAGGGTTCGTTGAGGAGGTCTATACCGGTAAGCGGATGTACCCTCCCACCAGAGTGATGGTCGCGCCTTCTGCGTAAGGTTGTGAGACCTACGAGACATAATCCTGACAGAGGAGCCATCCTCTAAGAGGATGGTCAAGCCGTACGTACCATCTTGGAGGATTCCGCTATGATGGTTGCGCCGCTATGCAACCATCATAATGGATAGGTGCTGCCACTCGTGATACTACGTAGTAGTTTTTTTTCTACAGGAAGCACCCTAAAATCGTCAGCCGTACAACGTAAAATCGTTGCGCCAATTGGCTCAAGGAAGCGTGGATGCAGAGATACTGTATGCTGTTTGTTTACCATAGAGAAAATGGAGGGACAGGATGCCTACGACTGCGCAGTCGTGCATTCGTCTGGTATTGGGTTGTGTCAGGTTGCTACGAAAAGGAAAAACTGTACGATGTATCATACTGCTGCTGCGGCAGCGAACATACTGGACTGCCATACGCATGTTGACGGTCTCAGTGAATGTCCTTACTAGTGACGCCAGCGACCACCGACCCTTTTAATTCGGCAATCAATGTCACCTGACAATGAAGATTGCCCGGGACAGCCGTTTTGACGGCGATGTACTGCGATTGATTCTTATTGATGTTATATGCCGTAGACTGCGCTCGTAAGGTTCCTCGCGATGCAACCGTATTCCCCGATTTCAGCTGTAAAGGCTTGGCATTCCACCCAGCCCGAGTCCGTTTCACCGAAACTCGAGACCTGTTTCTTTGTTGCAAAGCCGGCATGTCGTACCAAGCCGTAAAGGTCTCTACCTTTGAAGAGAACTCCGCAGTGAGATCGATTCAGCGGCCATATCAAGTGAGGTCCAGAGTCGAGGACTGTTGCGGATGCTGTATTCGGTGGGCAAAATGACATCAGCCGTCTCTTTCTAAATACCCGCCCAAGTTTGACTCAAAAAGGGGAGCTAAAACCCCTAAAGCAGGGTACTAGTATGCTGTATATACACTCAGACATCGGAAATCGGGCAATTATACTTCGGGGTAATATGCTCGTCGTTTAGACTGAACAAGAGTATTAATACTGTACGAAGCGCTAATCGTGCGTAATTGTACCAACATAGACGTACTGTATGCTGGCTGGACTGGTTTGGCTGATTTGGTACGCTTGCACGGGCGCGGTGCAGCGCATTCCTACCGTTGTCTCCCTGCCGGTGCTCAAAGCAGGCTAGTCGCTACCGATAAACTGTCTCACCAGGAAAGATGGGTTACATGGTTATTCGGGGTTAATCATCCTATTATATATATAGCAAATCGGGGTTGTATACGTCAGGATAGCCCATAAGCTGCACCAGTCGCTCCAGAACATCCGTATTCCAGTAATTCAGTTAATTTTGCATTCGAGTCAGAATGCCACTTGCGTACTCGGTCATTCTCAGACTCGTGTATTAAATTTGTGGGGATGCTGCGAGGGCTAGGTGGTGAAGTGATCGCTGACATTGTTGGCCAATTTGGGATCCGTTGGCACGAATTCACAGTCAGCGCCAGGCGCAGCGCCCCCGCCCCGCCACGGTGCTGCAAGCTGGCAAGCTGGCTGATCGCTCATCACCTCTTCCCAAGCAAGTCCCGGCCAGCAAACGACTCGCGTCTGTCTGACGCGAGACCCGAATGCGACCGCGGCCGCCTGCAAATTGCCGCACCACTGTGTGTTTTAGTCGGCTGGAGCGCCGGATTTGCGAGGAGAAACGCCATCTCCGGACGACGCGGTCTATCGGAAGTCACCGCGAACGAGAGGCAGACTGCAGACGATAGACCCCCTCTTTAGATCAGGACCGAGGGCGTCTTAATCATGGATACACGCCGATCCACGCCGCGCTGGTGGCGAGTGGCTGTGGGGGTCACGACAGCAGCAGCACTGCTTTGTGGGGCGGCGCAGGCGGCGTGCGAGGATGCCAACACGCTCGTGGAGGGCAACAGCTCGTCGGAGGCCCTCGCGTACGACGAGGTCTGCGAGCCGCGGCTCTTCCGCGTGCGCAGCGAGTCCTCGCTCGACCTCACGCTCAACATGTCGCACCTCAACCTGCAATACGTGCGCAGCTACCCTCGCGTCTATAGTTTGTAAGCCCCCCCCCTCCCCTCCCCTCCCCGCACTCCACTCGGCGGGGTTCCTCTGGGAAGTCTAACCCTCCATGCTTTGATCGATAGACTCCTAGGTGACAACCACATTGACGTCTTCCAGACGCCTAAAGACGATAATGACATGAAAGAGCTGTAAGTACGACGGCTTGACTATTCGTATGTCCGTCACGACTGATCGCTGACGCACCGTCCGCTGGCCATCACTATTTCGATCCTCTCTCCTAGGGATTTACACCGCAACGCCATCTCCGACCTATCGGCCATGCGATTCCCGCGCCGATTGACAACACTGTACGTGCATGTGCCTTATTAGCGTGATTGATTACCCCCCTCCTGCTGTGTGCGCTGCCCTTATGGTCACCCACAAAGGCATACTGAATATGACTGCTGGCGGTTTGTGACTGCAGCGATCTCAGCGGTAACCAGATCCTCGCGCTGGGTAATGATCTGCCCTGGCCAGAGGCCCAGACGCTGTCGACGCTGATCTTGGACGAAAACCCCATAGAAACACTCAAGTTAGGTGCCTTCCAGGCGCTGAAGGCGTTGAAGCAGTTGTACGTTGCTGGGGGGATTGTCGTGCGAGTCGGATGACGAATGACCGAAACATAACTCGCATCGTCTGTGTGTTTCGTTGTGGACTGGGTCCTTGGTCGCTCTACTCAGGTCGCTTGCTGGTACCTCGCTCCAGTCGGTAGCCAATGTGACCTTCCCTTCGTCACTCGTCCAGCTGTACGTCTTAATCGCTCTGTTCGCTGGTTTTACACCAGGGGGGGGGGGGGG
>JAADWT010000841.1:0-13826 GCA_023336285.1 Pythium grandisporangium
CCTCCTGTGCATCCATGCTATAGTTGCACGGTATAGCACTCTCCCCGTTCGTCTTGACCCAACCGCCTACTGCTTCTATCTTCCTTGCCAGTCGGTCATGGATTGTGTGTGAAGAACCCAAGTCCAGCGTGCATTCTCCAACAGAGGCTGTGAGCAAAATTTTCATTTTTGCGATCCTCTGCTGATTTTGAATGATTTCGAAAAAGAAGACGCTGGGTACGTACGCCTTATAGAGCGTACCCCTGACCCTACACTAACTTAAGGCGTGGGTAGGGGTAATGGTAGTTAGAATCTCTGAATCCGGGCCAAGACCCATTTCAGGAGGTTAGGCAAACCCGTATTCTCCATACCTCGACAAAAGTCAGTAGTGCTATCGGGTTGCATACCATAATACGGGTCGTTGCGCTGAACCCACCAGGACAACACCCCATGTACTACAGTAGTGTCCCGTGCACAATTAGAGGCGGGAGGGACGAGCTGAGCTGTTTTTTTGTTCTGGCTGCATGACGCATGTGAGCCAAACGCCGTCTACTGGCTGTCTGTGAGTGGATGAAGGGAGGAGCAGTGATGTTTGCCTGAGGTGGTGGGTGGTCGCCCAAAATAACTCCGCGAGCTTTCACAGTGTACGCGAGTGTGTGCCTGCTGGGGTGTTGTGGGCGGCGCGTTCCTGCGCTCGGTAGAGGAAAGACCCGGAAAAGGTGAGGAAACCTAAATCCTCGCCCCCCGCTCAATCGCGCGGAAACACCCCGGCGTGGCGTCCCGTTCACACGCCGCACACGCACACAGGTCCACATCTCCACATCCCCAATCTATTCCAATCCAATCCATCCACCTGCGCTCACTCGCATCCCACATCCGTGGCATCCACACACACACACCAACGCCAACACCAACACCAACACCCAAGACCCAGCACCCAACACAACCAACAACGTGCGGGGGCGTTGCAGTCGCCATCACTCTGCGTAGATCCCACCAGTCGGTGTTTCCCCTCGCACAGGCGAACAGCAACCTGGTACGGCGGCATCACTGCGTCTCCAGCCAGGTCTTTATACGAGGCCATGATGAAGAGCGGCAAGCAGGAGGGGCCCGGCGGGCGAGGCAGCACTGGCGCGGGCCTGCGCGCCAGCATGGTGTCCCGCCAGACGGCGCCCCGGCGGCGTGCGGCCTCGAACTACCAGACGCTGGAGGACCAGGCGATGGAGCGCGAGGACGCGTCCACCGCCAGTATGAGCGAGGCTGATGTGTCGCGCCATGGCGCCGTGTTTGCGCTGCTGCGTGCCAAGTTTGGCTTCCAGGAGGGCAGCATGCGCAACCAGCGCGAGCATTTCGATAGCTGGGTGCTCAACTACGAGTCGCGCATGGCGGCACCCGCGCCCGGGATCGCGGCGCATGATGAAGAAGTGCTGCGCGCGCTGCATGGCAAGTTTTTCAAGAATTATACGCGCTGGTGCGCGTTTTTGGGTACGACCCCGTTCACGATGGCCACGGCGCGTGCGCATGGAGGAGGAGGAGATGGTAGTGTGGATGTGGTGCAGATGGGTGAAAGACAGCTCGCGCTTTTGCTGCTGATCTGGGGCGAGGCCGGTAACTTGCGGTTCATGCCCGAATGTGTGTGCTTTTTGTACCACTCACTGGCCAGCAAGCTCGTGGGCGTGGAGGCGCTGCCCAATGTGCCGGACGGATCGTTCCTGCGCCGCGTGGTGCGCCCCCTCTATCTCGTGGTGGCCGAAATGCGGGTCACGTCCGCCGGCGCAGACCACCAGAACACGACCAATTATGACGACGTGAACGAGTTTTTCTGGTCGGCGCGCTGCCTTGATTTTGACGAGCTGAACGTGGCGGGCGCGATCCGCGCGCAGGAACACAAGACGTTCAAGGAGCGACGCAGTTTTTTCAACCCGTTGCTGGCATTCTTCCGGATTTATTTCTTCTTGCTGGTCATGTTCCATATGCTAATCGTGATTGCATACGTGGCCGAGCGATCGGACCCGGATTTGCGCACGGGGATGCACTTTTACGAGTCGTTTTGGTCGCCGACGATCTCGGATATTCGCACCCACGCGTTCTATTCGATTCTTGTGACCGTCTCGGGCTTGCTCGTGTTCAAGGTGGTGCTGGAAGTCTGGCTCGGAGGGTCTCTGATTTATCGGCGCAAGTCGTACGCCACGGCGCTGTTTGCGCGGCTCGTGTGGCACACGTTGTTTTTGGGGCTGTTTGCCACGGTCAATATGTCTCCATACGAAACACTGGTGGGCGGTTCGGATATGCTCTCGATGGCGCCCATTCTCGCTATCGTGTATGCTGTCCCCGTTGTGGTCGCTGCGATCGTGCAAATGGGCTGCAAACGAATGGTGTGGGCTAATGATATGCTAAACAAGCTCTCCGGCACGCGTGAGCAGTATGTTGGCCGCGATATGGCGCAAACGTGGTCCAGTTTCTTGCTTTATGGCACGTTTTGGACGGTGATTTTTGTGCTCAAATTTATGTTCAACTTACAGCTCATGGTCAAGCCACTTATTGGACCAAGCATTGAGATTTTTGATATCAAGGTGTCGGCGCACACGTCGGACAATTCGATCATTGAAACGGATCATAACATTGCCTTCCTCGCCGCCATGTGGGCGCCCGTATTTCTCGTCTACCTCTACGATTCGCAGATTTGGCTAGCAATCATGCAATCGATTATTGGTGCCATTATTGGCTTTCGGTTGAAAATCGGGAACTCGACACGCATACCGGAGTTTGTGTCACGGCTCCAGTCAGCGCCAGCCATGTTTGATCAAAAAGTGGTTTCTCATGCTGCTCGAAGTCAACTCTCAGTAGAGAATGCGTCATTGGCACAGTCACGAACGCAACCGTTCAGTAGCGCCTCCCGACCGGCGTCTGCAGGTAAAGCGCCAGATGTTAATTCTCGACTTCGATTTGCTGTGGTTTGGAACGAAATTGTGAGCAGCTTTCGTTTATCAGATTTACTGGATGATCGTGAAACTGCAATTCTGCAATACCAAATTGCGGACTCGGGTGTGGTAGAGGATCCCGTATTTTTGATTGCCGGTCATGCGCAGACAGCTGTAGACCTTGTGGCTCGAGCAAAGGCGCGGCGCGGAACGGACGATGCTCGTCTCAAAAAAGAACTCCAAAAAGCTGGTGTGCTTGGATGCTCGCTCAATTGCGTTGACATTGGGTTTCAGATCCTACGGCGACTGATTGGACCGGAAGATGCAGCCCTCGCCCAGGTTTTTGATGAAATTCTGTCTGCGGGGAAGGTGAACGCCATGGTAAATCTTATTCATCTACCGTTAGTGCGTGAAAATATGGTGGATTTTCTGGCTAGCATTTTAGATCTACCCGAGCCGACCGTTCTTCCAGTTACTAGTGGGAAAGATGCTATGGGCAACTTTGGACTTCAGCACGATCAAGTTGTTGTGATTGTACAGCGCGTGGATGGGCTCTTAAAAAGTATTGAGCTCATGCTTGAGGAAGAGTGGATGGCGGAGAAAGTTCGTCAATCGGTGTTTGCGAAAATGACTACTGATCTTGCTTATCAAAAGCATCAACTCTTGAAGATATTTGCCGATCGGCAAAGTCGTGGTTCGAATGAAGATTCTGATGCTGCGGGTATCAACAGTTCGCCTAATTCGAACGAGAGCGTCATCTCGTTGTCTACGCGGTTGTTTTTCTTGCTTACGCTAGATGCAGCAGATGCACTTCCACGATGCCATGAAGCTCGTCGCCGAATGAGCTTTTTCCTGAACTCGCTGTCGATGGATATGCCTTCAGTCGAGTCGATTGCAGCCATGCAGTCCTTTTCGGTGATCACGCCATATTACAACGAGCCAGTACTCTACACCGTAGACGAGCTCAATGGTCGGGTGAATACTAACCCTCTATTTCGTAAGGTGGAACACAAGGGTCGCGACCTCAGCATTCTCAAATACCTTGTTACTTTCCACAGTGATGAATGGGGCAACTTTTTGGAACGTGTTGGGGCAACCTCGATGGATGAAGCATTAGCAGAAACACCAACCCAAGTCCGACTTTGGGCATCGATGCGAGGTCAAACTCTGGCGCGCACGGTACATGGCATGATGATGTACGAAGACGCACTCAAGATGCTTCGCTGGCTTGAAATTGGCTCAGACCAACAAATCTCGCATCTCGATAAGATCAAGCAAATGGACCGTATTGCTGGACTGAAGTTCTCGTACGTGACAAGCTGTCAGATATACTCGGAACAGTTGGCTGCTGGGGATCCGCGCGCCGCGGATATCGACCTACTCATGCGTAAGTACCCAAATTGGCGAGTAAGCTACGTGGACACAATCGCCCCACCTACTGGAAGCGCTGTTGAACCGCGGTACGATTGTGTGCTTGTCAAGTCGGACGGAGACGAAATCGTGGAAGTTTACCGATATGAGCTACCTGGAAATCCGATGATTGGTGAGGGTAAACCGGAAAACCAAAACGTTGCGATGCCCTTCACACGCGGTGAGTACGTTCAAACTATTGACATGAACCAGGAGCACTACTTCGAAGAAGCTCTCAAGATCCCAAACTTTTTAGCAACTGGGTCACCAGCTGGGAACAGTCGTGGCCAGAACGTGACGATCATTGGCATGAAGGAACACATTTTTACTGGTCGGGCATCGTCACTGGCTCATTTTATGACGCTTCAGGAACTCGTTTTTGTGAGTTTAACTCAACGCGTATTAGCCCAGCCATTACGCAGCCGTATGCACTATGGCCATCCTGATGTGTTTGAAAAATCGTTTGTTATGACAAACGGTGGAGTCTCAAAGGCAAGCAAGGGCATCAATTTATCGGAAGACGTCTTTAGCGGATACAACGCGGCTTTGCGGGGTGAGCACGTGACTCATGTTGAGTTCATGCAATGCGGAAAGGGACGTGACGTGACGCTCAGTCAAATCAATGCATTCGAAGCGAAACTGTCAAACGGGTGCGCCGAGAGTTCGTTGTCGCGGGAATCACATCGTATGGGTGCTGGCATGGATTTCTTCCGTCTTAACTCGATGTTTTATGGGCACATGGGTTTCTACATCTGCAACGCCTTGACTGTGTTGTGCGTGTTCGTATACGCGTATGCAAAATTGTACATCGCTCTGCACGAGGAAATTCAGAATGCGGCGATTGTGAAAACAGATGGGCTCGATGATCTCGCCGATGTGCTGAACACCCAGTTTATCTTCCAATTTGGTATGCTGATGACAATACCGCTTATTGCGACTTTACTCGTCGAATACGGTTGGCGCCAAGCTGTCGTAGACTTTTTTGAGTTGGTTGTAACACTCGGGCCAATCTTCTATATTTTCGAAACGGGCACGAAAGCACATTTCTTCGACGTAGCAATTATGCGTGGTGGGTCAAAGTACCGAGGTACAGGTCGCGGTTTTGCAATCATCCGAGAGACATTGGTGAACTTTTTTAAGGAGTATGCTGCGTCACATTACCGCAACGCAGTGGAACTGTTGAGTTTGATGATTCTTTTCGGCATTTATGGCAACTTTGGTATTGGCACAAGTGCACGTGAAGATTACTGTAAAGCCATGAACTTGGACTGTGATAAAGACGATGTCTTGATTCCAGGCAACATTACTCTACTGGAGGCGTACGGGTCCAAAGGTCAAGATTATGGAGTAGCCTCATTTGCAGTATGGCTACTTGGTGGAAGCTGGCTATTGGCACCTTTTTTCTTCAATACGGACGGTATGGACTTTGCGAAAACTCGTGTGGATATTGCCAATTGGATGTACTGGATGATGGCTATCCCGGGTGCCAACATCGAATCCTTGCCGCATACTCAGCGCAGTGCACCATCGGATACGTGGCTTGATTTTTACCAATACGAAGCGAACTTGATGCGGGGTATTCGGTGGCCTGCGCGTCTTGGGTATGCTGTCCGCAATCTGCGGCATCCATTGTTGATGTTTTACGTTTTCATGATCACGTTCGAATTGGCGGATACAGGGATCCTTGGAGCGTGCGTTGGTGGCGTGGCAGTTCTCCTATGGCTAGGCAGTATGGCAGTGGGTGCTATACTAAAAAACAAATTCCATGTTGCTCGAGCGACAACGTATTTGATTGTGATTATCGGCGGCATAGTGGTGCTCCCGATTATTATCGGTTCAGTTCAAGACTGGTCGCTGAAAAAGTCGGTGTCACTTGTGGTAAGCATCTTCTTGGGGCTGTATTCGATATTGCAGTATTTTCTACTACTGAATGGAGTCATGGGCGCGTCAGTGGCAAAGTGGGGTCTAGTGATCGAGCTCGCATTCCTGTTTGACATGGTAGTTGGAGTGTTTTTGATTGTCCCGCTTTTCGTGCTATCGGCGTTCCCGTTCATGCGCACAATTCAAACGCGTATGATGTACAATGTGGGCTTTTCACGTGCTCTCAGTACAGGCAGTGAATTTGCAGCCATGCTCAGTATGGTCGTAGGCGCGTTGGGTGGCTGGTCATATGGGTGGCTGTACTGTTTGGTCTTCTCGTTGGGTTACGTGAATTCAGCTGATGACAATTTTGTCAACAACTCGTTCATCTACTTCGTCAATGAAGACCTCAAAGGAGACTTTAATTTGAACAGACTCAAGGTACTTGCCTCACTTGGCGGTGCAGTCGGCGCAATCGTGGGGACTGCTGTTGCTCATTTCGTCGGGCGGCGCGCGGCAATCATGGCAGCTTGCGTCGCTGTTTTTGCTGGTACGGGTTTGGTGTTTGTCGCCTCCAAGATGTTGATTATTCTCGGTTGCTGTGTGGTCTGTGCTGGATTGGGTATGCTCTCAGTTGGGTGTTTGCTTTACAACTTTGAAATCTCGATGCGCGGTTGGAAGGGTAAGGGAGTCCTGTTGTTTTTATTCGGAGCATCACTTGGTTATTTCGTCGAAGCATTGGTCGTGAATCAACTCAATGCCAAGGCCATGCGCTTGGGATGGTCGAATAAGCCGCTCCATGACTGGCAATATCACTTTGTTTTTGGTGCAATTCCGCTCGTCCTGCTGCTTCCCGTCATGTGGATGCTTCCCGAATCCCCCTTTTGGTTGTACCGCAATCGCGACCACCGGTCAGCTGAAATGACACTAATCAAGTTGCGCCAGAAACATGATGTACTGGATGAGATGGATGACCTCGTGGCAGCTTTCGTGGATAAACGAGGCCGGATAAACCTTGGATTCCGTGTCGCACTGGTATGTTTCCTTCAGGCTACATTTGCTATCCTGATGTCGGACGTTTTGCTTCGCCGAGTTCAAGTTCAAGCTGCACCTGAGTATCCTGGCGCGCAGACCTCCAAGTGGATGATTTATTTTGGTTTGATGAACTTGATCGGTGTTCTTCTAAGCCTAATGACCGTCGATAACATTCGTCGCAAGACTATCTTCAAGGATATTCTTCCATTCTCAGCAATTGTGTCGATTATCTGCGGCTCTTTAGGCAGCGCATCGTTGGAGTCGAGCAGCGCGATAGATGCGGCCCTGTTTGTGCTCTTTCTGAGTGCCGCGCTGAGCCTAACGTGTGCGACGTGGCTCACAGCCATTGAGGTGTTCCCGCCTTACCAAGTAGATCGCTACGTAGCGCTATCATTTGCGATCTTCTATTTGGTACAAGCGGGTATGCATTTTGCCACGCCATCCTTCGCCATCAGTCATTTTGTGTTCGCTACGCTGTGTCTACTCTTGACTGTGGCAATGTTTGCGATCTGCGCCAGTACCAAGGACGGCGCTATCGAGCTGAAGGGCGAAAAGAGGTCACGCCAACGTGCAGAGGCGTCGTTGGGTGGAGACGAGGGTGAGATTACTACGGACGCGGGTATTCCGTCATTCGTTGCCCGTGCCTCCCGATCACAGTCGTTTTTGCGCTCGCGTGTGCGCCGGAATTCCTCACGGTATTCTGAAGCCCGCACACCAAGCGAAGCCGATTACGAGAACTTCGAATCTCCCGCGGCCCAGGACCAGGCGCTGCGCCGTGACAACCTCAACAACTCCTTACTGCGTAAGGAAAAGGGAGCGATGTAGCGGATCCTCGAGCATGCGTGCATGATGTCATGCCCTCCTACAGCTCGCTTTAGCGCATTGAATGGAAGGAGTAGCAATCTCAGCGATATGAGTGCAAGAAAAACGACGTGAACGTGAATTTCGATTTAGTGCATTTAACTTTATGAATAACCTTGTTGATATGCGATTTGCGTGATGGCGTCTATGATGCAACAAAAGGCGAGCTCGCCCAGTCGAGTACGGTGTGTGTGTGTGTGTTGTGCTGTGTCCGTTACTCGAACAAGAGCTTGCTCGTCTTGTCTTGGGCTGGATTGGATGACTGCAAGTGTTTTGCGTGCGATAGTGCTGGATCTCACCAGTAACAAAAAAATCCGCGTTTGATCGTATAGAGTTCCTGGAAGAGCAGGCCCTTCGACTGGTTGAAGCACGATTCATTGGAAGTAGCGCAACTCATCGGAAACAGACGTATGTTCGCTCACCCGAGGCTTACTGGACGCTTTTCATTATATAGTAGATGGACTCATAGACACCAACAACATCGTCGCAACTTGACCATGCACGTCGATAAGCTGCATCCCGTGACCGCACAGATAGAAATGATGGCAGTGACGTCATAGCACGCAGCACAGCCTTCATGAAAGTTTTCTTTTCAGTAGGTTTCTGTAGCCCACACGAAAGCACAGTCCATGAACAAGACGGCGCCAAATGTCCACCATCGGTTCAATGGCGGTGTTCACGAGAGACAAGAGCCACGACACAGCAGCAGTCATAGCCCTGAGCTACAGTGTAGCGACAGTGTAGCATTTGGCGATCAAAATCCATGATAGTTACCACCATTAATGGGATTCATGTTGGCTCTACCTGTGAGTTAATCGACCTGGTCCAGTGATTACCTGCATGTGAACGTGTGGCGGATACACTGGGTGGTGCATCGGATCAGGGTAAAATTCATCTGCTATCTAGTCAGGCTATGTGCTATGGAGCTTCCACTCCAGACGAAATACTACATGTATGCAGAGGGTAGCTTGTCCATGGCTAAGATCATCGCTGTCGCTTGAACACACCCATGCATGGCATCGGCACATTTCTCAAAACCGGGCGCATTTCGAGCTAGAAATGAAGGCTGTTACGAACCGATCTCTTGTTGTTTATGTAAAACGAATCCACAGAACGGCACGGCCAACGGTGTGATGATCTGATGATCAAATTCATGAAAAACGTTCTGTGTTTTTGTCGAGAGCCTGTCAATGACAGGCTCTCGCTGTCAGTAATTTTTCTGCTTGGTGGCCAAACCTAAATCCCGGCCCATATCCACCCTATATTCGCAACCTTTGTCCAGCTTCCTCTATACATTCGCACCCTCAATTTACACCACTCTCTCCCCATCATCTCGCAACTTCAGTGCATGACACGGCCTGCGTCGATCCCGATAGTTGATGTGTTCCCGCCAAAACACCTCGCTTGAAGTGGCGAGGTTTTACCATCTAAAGTGCGAATAATATCCAAATGCTGGCGCATTGCCGTGTCGGCCACCACGACATTGGACGGGGTTCAACACATTCCCATACAAACGGCAAGTCATTCCGCCGCGTTGGCGCAAACACAGTCGCTCCTCCGCGTGACCCACCGCCGCCACCGCCACCACCGCCACCGTCCGTTTCCCTTGACCTTCATTCATTTTCCATTTTCGCGCGCCGCGGCCAAGACCCCCTTCCCTCGTCTAGCCGTCGTCGTCGCCTTCAATTACGACCATCCTACCGTCGCTCGCCGCCTGCTGCGTATTCGGTGGCTTCCATGTTCCGCCTGCATGCGTCGCGCGTGGCGCGCCGCGCGCCGCCGTCACTGGCCGCGCGGGCGCGCTCGCGGGAGCTCAGCACGATCAACAAGCTCATGGCGGCCAACCGCGGTGAGATCGCGACGCGTATCATGCGCGCGGGCAACGAGCTCAACATCCGCACGGTGGGCATCTTCTCCAAGGAGGACCGCTTCACGCAGCACCGGTACAAGGCTGACGAGTCGTTCCTCGTGGGCGCGGACAAGACACCCGTGGGCGCGTACCTGGATATCCCTTCGATTATCCAGATCGCCAAGGACAACGGCGTCAATGCCATTCATCCAGGGTACGGCTTCCTTTCCGAGAACGTGGGCTTTGCCGAGGAATGCGCCAAGAACGGTATCATCTTTGTGGGGCCGACGCCCGAGAACCTGCGTCGCTTTGGGGACAAGACGGCTGCCCGTGAAATCGCGATCGAGAATGGCGTCCCCGTGGTGCCCGGGACGGAAGGACCCGTGGCGACACTGGAGGAGGCACGAGAGTTTATTGAAGGCACGGGCGTGGGGTACCCCGTGATCATCAAGGCCAGCATGGGTGGCGGTGGTCGTGGCATGCGCGTGGTGACGTCGTCGGAAGAGCTCGCGGAAAACTTTACGCGCGCCAGCTCGGAGGCATTGGCCGCGTTTGGGGATGGCACGGTCTTTATTGAACGCTACGTGAACAAGCCGCGCCACATTGAAGTGCAGATCCTCGGTGATGGCAAGGGTGAAGTCGTGCACCTCTGGCACCGCGACTGCTCGGTGCAGCGTCGCCATCAAAAGGTGCTGGAGACGGCGCCCGCGATCGGATTGCCGCCCGCCACAGAGAAGGCTATGATTGACGATGCCGTGCGGCTCACCAAGGCCGCCCAGTACCTGAACGCCGGAACGGTGGAGTTCCTTGTGGATCAGGAGGGACGTCACTACTTTATTGAAGTCAACCCACGCATCCAGGTGGAGCATACCATCACGGAGGAGATCACGGGTGTCGATCTCGTGCAATCACAGGTGCGTCTCGCCGGTGGCGAGTCGTTTGCTGACCTTGGGCTCAGCCAGGACAAGATTGTGCCTCGTGGTCATGCCATGCAGTGCCGTGTAACGACTGAGGACCCGTCGCAGGGGTTCCGCCCTGATTCCGGCGTGATTGAAGTGTTCCGTAGCCCCGGCGGCATGGGCATTCGTCTGGATGACGGCCCAGGATTCGTGGGCGCGCACATCACACCGCACTACGACTCACTGCTCGTCAAGGTGACAGCGCGTGCCCTGGACCGTGGCGATTGCGCGCAAAAGCTGCAGCGTGCGCTGCACGAGTTCCGCGTGCGTGGCGTGACTACCAACAAAACGTTTGTGCTCAATGTGCTCAAGCACCCCGACTTTGTTCGTGGTGTGATTGACACGAGCTTCATCGCTGAGAACCCACAGCTGCTGGAACCGTCCAAGTCGACGAACCGTGGTCAGAAGTTGCTCAAGTACATTGGTAACACCATCGTGAACGGCCCCGAGAAGGCGCTTGGCGCAACCGGGTCACCACCATCGAAGGTCGACCCGTTGATCCCCGTGCTGTCGGAACCCGCACCAACGGGCAAGCCGTCGCTGCGACAGATCTACAAGCAGCAGGGCCCCGAGGCGTTTGCCAAGGCCGTGCGCGAGCACAAGGGGCTACGCGTGATGGATACGACCTGGCGCGACGCTCACCAGTCACTGCTGGCAACTCGTCTTCGCACGCGCGACATGCTGGCCATCGCCCCGGCCACTTCGATTGCGCTGCGCAACGCGTACTCTTTGGAGATGTGGGGTGGTGCGACGTTTGACGTGGCCATGCGGTTCCTGCGTGAAGACCCGTGGGACCGCTTGACTGAATTGCGTGAAGCTGTCCCGGATATCCCGTTCCAGATGCTGTTGCGTGGTGCCAATGCGGTCGGGTACACCTCTTACCCGGATAATGTCGTGTACAAGTTTTGCGAACAGGCGCAGCGATCAGGAATGGATGTGTTCCGTGTGTTTGACTCGCTAAACTACGTGGAGAACATGCGTTTGGGTATCGACGCTGTGGGTGCCGCCGGTGGTATCATTGAAGGCACCATGTGCTACACTGGTGATGTCTCGGACCCAACGCGTGGTCCGTACAACCTCGAGTACTACATGAACTTTACTCGTGAGCTTGTCGGGCTAGGTGTGCACGTGCTGTGTATCAAGGATATGGCTGGGCTACTCAAGCCGCAAGCGGCGCAGTTGCTTGTGTCAAGCATTCGCAACGAGTTCCCCGACCTTCCGATTCACGTGCACACGCACGACACAGCCGGTACTGGTGTGAGCGCCATGCTGGAGTGCGCATACGCGGGTGCGGATGCCGTGGATGTTGCCAGCGATGCCATGTCGGGCACCACGTCGCAGCCTTCCATGGGCGCGGTCGTGCAGGCGCTCAAGGGCTCCGAGTACGACACGGGTATTGACTTTGACGAGATTAACCCTGTTAACGACTACTGGGAGGCGCTCCGTGGCGTGTATGCGCCGTTTGAATCGGGCCAGAAGACGGGCTCGGCGGATGTGTACATGCACGAGATGCCCGGTGGTCAGTACACAAACCTGTTGTACCAGTCGCAGCAAAACGGTCTGGCCGGCGAGTGGCCAGCGATCAAGCGTGCATACGCAACGGCGAACCAGTTGTTGGGCGACATCATTAAGGTGACACCGTCTTCCAAGGTTGTGGGCGATATGGCACAGTTCATCGTGGCCAACAAGCTGACCGAGCAGGAGGTGATAGACAAGGCAGAGACTCTGTCGTTCCCGCGCTCAGTGGTGGAGTATTTCCAGGGCTACTTGGGTATCCCGCACCACGGTTTCCCGGAGCCGTTGCGTTCGCGTGTGCTGCAGGGCAAGTTGCTGCCCAACGGCAAGAGCATGTTCGAAGGACGCCCCGGTGCCGAGCTCGCCCCGTACGACTTTGACGCGGCCGCCAAGGAGCTTAAGGAGAGATACAGCGGTGTCGCCGGTCAGAAACAGCAGCACGAGATCCGTGACGTGGATGTGATGTCGCATGCGTTGTACCCGCAGGTGTTTGCCGAATACATGGCGTTCAAGGAGCAGTACGGGTCGATGCATTTCCTCGACACGCGTACTTTCCTGACCGGTTTGGAGGTGGACCGTGAGGTGGAGCTCACGATCGAGCATGGTAAGACGGTCTTCCTCAAGCTGATCGCGGTGGGTGGCGTCAGCAAGAAGGATGGCACGCGCGACGTGATCTTCGAATTGAACGGTCGCCAGCGTGTGATCAAGGTGAAGGATGAAGACTCTGGGGTAACGCATTTGGCCAAGCCGCGCGCGCAGTCTGCGGTGGCTGGATCAATTGGCGCCCCAATGCCCGGTGTGGTGCTTGAGGTCAAGGTGAAGGAGGGCCAGCAAGTCAAGTCGGGCGAGCCCCTCGTGGTGCTGAGCGCCATGAAGATGGAGACGGTGGTGGCCGCGCCCGTGAGCGGCAAGGTCAAGTCGATCCACACGGTCGTGGGCGACAACATGACGGCCGGTGACCTGCTGATTGAGATTGATGAGACGGGCAACGATGCCGACGCCGCGTAGACAACCAACCCCATAGTACTACAAAGAAGGATCTTGACACAGAAGGCATGTGTATTCAGTAAATAAACAAACGAAACAAACTGGCAACTTTGTGCAGGCAGTGCTGTAGCATTCGTCTTGGGACTGAAAGAGAGATAGAGATAAGAGGTAGAGAGAGTGAGAAAGATACTACAAAGAAACATAATGAACAGAGGGTAGATACCCCATTCATCATTCATCACTCATCTTGCCCATGAGCATAACGGTGGAGGAGTCTTTTTATCGTTTTGCGTGTTTCATTTGTTAGAATTTTTCTGTGAGTTTCTACATATTGAAAAGAAAAATGTAAAACATATCCTGGGGGGGGGAGCCAGAAAGGAATTGGAATGCACAACACGTTCACGTTCACTCGCCTTCCAGGTGTCTGCTGGCAAACGTACCAGCGACACA
>JAADWT010000842.1:0-13824 GCA_023336285.1 Pythium grandisporangium
CACAATAATACACCTTCCTCCTCTTCGCGCGACTCTCAATGATCTTCTCCTCCAAGTGGATCTTTAATTTGGGGGCGCTGAGCCCTCGCGCAAATTAATTTACACGCCGCTCTGAGACGCAGCTTCAGTCGACGGATCGATTGAGCTTGCTTGGTGGGGGACGCAAACATCAGTTCGTGCGCCTGACCAGATTAGATACCTACATTGTACAGTAGGCACCAGCGTACAGTACGATACACACGGTGTGACACAGTTGGTTCCGTACATCAGAAACTGTGCTCACTCTTTAACCCATTTCACCCAGTACACTCAGTCTCACTGTATCCGCGCTGAATGAACCCCTTTTCTACGGCCTCATACCCTACCCCTACGTCCATCCACGGCAGCGGAAAGGCGCATTGGCAACTAAATAGTTGCACCTTACGTGTACCCTCGGCTCAACTCCGTAATGAGTGGCATCACAACGTCGCAAATCCTTGAAGCACGTCTATTTCAGTACATTCGGTTGTGGACACGCGCGTTTGCACCCGAGCTGTGCCGCACAGCGCGAGTCGGCCAAGACCGACCAACTCTCCGCTTCTTTCTCCGCTTTCTCCTCCTCCTCCTCCTCCTCCCGCTTCTTCCTCCTCCTCCAACAAACACGCTTCTCTATTGCCAATCGCCTACCCGTGGCGCATTCCTCCAACATGGCGCAGCGATCAAGGCGCTTACAGCCCGCCACGGCCAGGACCATGGCCATGGCCATGGCCGCCGCCGTGGCCCTCGCCTCGCTCGATGGCTCCTGGGCGCTGGACGCGGACGAGCTGTCCACGAACTGCGCCTCAATCTGCCCCAACGCGGATATCCAGGGCATGGTCTGTCGCGGGTTCGAGTCCGAGGCGCTCTGTCAGCAAGGCATGGGCGCGAGCCCCAGCACGTGTGAGGTGGCCACCACAGGCGACAACGCCGTCACGCAGTGCATCAAGATGGACGACGAGACCTGGGGCGTGTACCTCACGGAGAACGCGGACAAGCTGGCGGACGCCGTGGCCGGCAGCAATTACGCCATGAGGACCAATGGCGCCATGATCGTCCGCAAGTCGGCGGTCGTGGATGCGCGCGGACTCACGGCGCTGGACTCGTCGTTTGCGCTGCGGTCCACGACGAAATCGCTCGCGATCCGTGCGCTCGGGGACCAGACCGTATTGGACATCTCCGTGTCCGCGTCGACGATGAAGAGCTGGAGCGCGCTCGAGTACCTCTCCATCCAGGGCCTGGACCTGTCCCTCGTGAGCGATCTCCCGTCGTTCTCGAGCCTGACGACGCTGTACGTGGGTGGACCTTGTGTGTGTGTGTATCTGTTGATAGCGATGGGGGGAATCTGATTCGATGGGGTGGTGGCCATGGATACGGTCGTGCGGCTTTTGGATGTTGGTTGTTGCTGTTGTTGTTGTACTAGGGATCTGCAGCGCACGTCGATCGAATCGTTCCCATTGATGGACACACCGAGGCTCAATGAACTGTGCGTGAACCTCCATCTCTTTTTTCTTCTTCTTCTTCTTCCCACGACTTTTCCATTGCTGAGGAGGGGGAAGGATTGGATCATTACATGTACATGTGGTATGTGTACTCACTCCTCGTGATGTGGATTTTGTTCACAGCGATTTGAGCTTCAACAAGTTCGAGTCGTTGGACTTGAGTTCGCTGCCCAGCAACATGAAGGTGTTGTCCATGATCGAGTGCGGGCTTACGGATCTCCCTTCGGGTCTTTCGGATCTCACGTACCTTGAAGAGCTGTACGTCCCGTTGGTAGTGGTTCTCAAGGACTGATGCAAGGATGATGGGAGCGCTAACACGTCCAACTCCTACATTTGTTTCGTTCCAGGTACATTCAGCGCAACGATCTGTCCACATTGAAGAAATTTCCTAGTCTGAATGCGCTGACGAAACTGTAAGTACTTGGCGAGCATTGATGGGAGGGGGGAATCTTGGTGTCAAACTAAGAGTCATGTGGTCAAGATACTCACACTTATGCAAACGAATGTCCTATACAGCTCGATGCGCGACTTGAGCCTGGCCCGTGTACCAACCGGGGTCAACAAGCTGAAGGCGCTCAAGGTCCTCGACATGTCGAACAACCCGGGTATTCAGATTGATGAAGATTCCTTCCCTTCGTCACTGGACGATATGTAAGCTTTTTATCTTTCATTGGTTTGGTGGATAGAGTGCACCGAATGATACGCTGACGGTTCTCGTTCTTGATGGCTTCTCACTCCAGCAATATCGCAGGCTGTGGTCTCACTAGTATCCCGGATGATATCAACCGGAAAAAAGCGTGGAGTGCTATGTAAGATTGGCTGCGGCGAGATACTGAATGGTTTTCGGTGAGGCAGGCATCAATGACTTACGTTGTACGCACTGTGCTGTTTTGATGTTGTTGATAGTGATGCATCGAAAAACCCAATCACGTTGAAAAGCCTGGAAAGCGTGAATATCGAAACCAACGATTTGTACGTCGATGTGAGATGTCTTGTTTTGCAACGCTGTGTGACTGGGAAGATATTGGTTGGGGCTGTGCTGGAATATCCGTCTATGAAATCAAGTCTCATGCGTACTATCAAATGTGCTTGCTATTGGGTCATACGGTGCCTACAGGAACCTCGATAACACTGGGCTGTATCGCCTACCGGTACTTTCGTACAGCTGGAAGGTCACAGGCAATCTGTACGCATTCGATATTTGCTCTATCACTTCGAACCGATCGTAACTCCTTCTGCCTTTCATGCACTGATTGCCGTTTTTGTGTATCAATTTATTGTGACGATGTGTCTCCTATTATTTGACGGTTGCCCCAACTCCAGCGTTTTGTCCAACAATGCTATCCAGTCGATTGACATTGACTACATTCCCGCTGATGTGACGACTTTGTACGTTGCTGCACCTCCTCAAGCCTGCTTATGGTGTATGCGATCTGATTAACTAATGGCGCTTTGCAAATGTTGATAGGAACTTGGCCAACTGTTCGTTGACGACACTTCCGAGTAAGCTCGCGCTTCCCCGTCTACGAACACTGTAAGTTTGTTCATCTTTCTTCCCGACCTCAATCTATAGGACAACGCTTATGAAAAGTAATTGTGTTATGCATGCTCTACCTCGCCGCATAGACATTTGTCTAACAACAAGCTTCAGAATATCCCAACTGGGGTGCTACCCACGCTAACGACTCTGTAAGTTTAAAGCAACAAAGTCGCTGCAAATACGGTGATGGCTGCTTTGCAGTGTTTTGACTCATTGCACCTGGATTTCTTTTCACACAGAATGATGGATGGATGCTCATTGACTTCCATCCCCACTGATCTCTCTGACATGAAGGAGGACTTGGAGACACTGTACGTTGTCAACTTTGTTGTGGGGTGTTATGAATAATTGACGTTTCTTTGGCTTGACGTTGATGTTGGCGGCAAATATATGGTTTTCTGACGTGTACGTAAATATGATTTTGAATTGCAGTGATTTGAGCACCAACGTTATCACGTTGGCTGATTTTTCCGACTTCACCAAGCTGTCCACTTTGTACGTGTTTGGCGTTGAGGTGCCATGTCTCTATAAGACTGCGCCAACAACAGTGCGACTGATGCTCTTTTGTCGTGCAATGATATCTCATTCTTCTAGGACCCTGCGTGATAACGCGCTTGCAGAGTTTCCCAAGCTTAATTTCGACGCGTTGACGAAATCATTGTACGTATTGAGGTGCATTCCTGACTCCTCATCATCGCTGTACCTGCCAGTTTCTAATTGGTTGCATCTCGTCGACAACAGGGATTTGCGGGGGAACCCCATGACGAACGTCAAGCTGACCGCCAGCCAAGTGGCAGGTTTGGAGGGTTTGCAAATGTTTTATATGGACGCCAGCGTGCTTGCCACGGATTGCGACGCACCCGAGACTGTACGGGGCATTTACAGCGTGTGTATAACCGATAAGGCGGATGAATCTCCCGGTGAAGGCAAGGTGGTCGCTCAATCCGAGGACAGCGGGTCAGACAATACCGCCATCTTGGCTGGTGCTCTCGGGGCTGGAGCTGTGGTTACAGTTGTCGCGATCGTGTTCGTGTTTTATCGTAAACGTCAGCGTGGTGACCCCACGACTAAGGGAAATTTTGCCGAGATCAATACCATGTCTACGTGGACGACCAAGAATGGTAGCAGCGCCGGTGGTATCTGGGAAGACGAAGAACTTTTAAAATGGCGCGTAGATGTGCGTCAGATTGAAGTATTGCAGCAACTCGCCTCTGGTGCCTTTGGTATTGTATGCATGGCGCGTTACATGCAGTCCGAAACGGTAGTGGTCAAGAAGCTGCACCCGAGCAAGACGGATCGCAAGTGCATCCAGGATTTCGCCAACGAAATTCGGTTCATGTCCCGCTTTGACCACCCCAAAATCGTAAAGTTCATCGCCGTGGCGTGGACAATGGAGAGTGATTTGACAATGGTCTTGGAGTACCTGCCCAATGGTGACTTACGCTCATATTTGGATGCAACCAAGGGAAACCGCGCCCAACGTAGTTGGACCGAAGAGAAGGTGGTGATGGCCTTGGACATTGCGGAGGCGCTGGTGTACATCCACTCGATGGAACCCAAGGTCTTGCATCGCGATCTGAAGGCGCGCAACGTGCTTTTAGATGACAATATGAATGCGAAGCTGGCCGACTTTGGTGTATCTCGTGTGGAATCCTACGATGCCACTATGACTGGTGGCGTGGGGACGAGCCGATGGATGGCACCGGAGGTGTTATTGGGCAACTCTGACTACAATGAGTTGGTGGATATCTATTCGTTCGGGATGGTGCTGTCGGAGATGGACACGCATGATCTACCGTTTGCGTACGCAATCAAGAAGAAGGGAGGCTCCGTGACGGAATCGGCTCTGCTGGGTCAAATTACGAGCGGCGAGGTGGCGTTGAAGATGTCGCGGGATTCGCCACGAGAACTCGTTGAGCTCATGCGCGCAACCACATCCTACGAACCGGAACACCGGCCGAGTGCTCTTGAGGTTGCGTATCGCCTACGAACTATATTAACTGGGATGCGGACGCTAGCCGAAAACAGGACTGTGGATGGGGCGCACAGCGCCGGTCGAGACACAGCGGGGCAGTTTTTTTGATTGAATGAAGAAACACCAAGTCCGTAACTTTCGCTGCATTGAACGTGAGTACTTGTTTGGATATGGGCTACAGGATAGTTTTCGAAAGTCAAACGGCGAAACTACGTAGGAATGCGTGGGGACTGACTAAGAAGCATGGCGTTAGTATGTAACGGGATGAGTAGGTGGGCTTCCAACATGGCTACATTCTGCGTCCTTGGCTGTGTAATGTCTGGTGATTCACCAGACATTACACAGCCACTGGTGATGAAGTGATTGGCCATCGCGTTGCCTTAGGACGTGATCATGGAGGTCACCCATCAAATTGCCAATCGGTTCGTACTGCTTTAAGTGTGCAACTTGTGGACGTGGCGCACATTTATTCTCTAAACCATTACCTCAAACGCACGGTTCTGGCATCGCGGAAGCATAACCTACTAAGTTACCATATCGGGTGTTTGTTGATCCCAATCAATTTAGCATATGGGCAGTTGAAAACCTGTACTGGTCAGCCTCCTGGCGGGTGCATGAGCGGGTGTGTGGGCGGAAGGAATGCTGAGCCTCTGGCTGCTGCATGTGTTTGCTGTTCACAGCTTTGCCAGTGACCGCTACTTTGTCGTTTGGAGACGATCGCAAAAAAAAAAAAGAGCTCTTCCCAATTGTATAATCAGCGAAACGTGGAGGAGAAGGAGGAGACGGACGAGGAGAGGGTTCTTCTTCGCTGGGCGTCTGCATTCATAATAATTGCGCCATCTTGATGGCCACCACGATGGCAGGCACTCCATACATCATCTGGCCACGGCGTGGTGCCTGGTGCCCTGCGCTGATGGCGCTATGGGCCATCGGGACCACCCCCGACGCCGTGTCGGCTGCATTAACGGCTGGCGAGCTCACCACGGCCTGCGACGACGTCTGCCCTGGAGGGAATGGTCATGCGCGCATGTGCACCAGCGTGTCGACACAGGACGCGTGTGTAAATAGCATGACAACCGCGGACGTGTCCTGCCCCTCGAGTTCAGGCGGAGGTGGCTTTGTGCAGTGCATCGATGCTCCGCAGGACACCTGGGCCGTGTACTTTACCTCGGACGAGCAGACACTGGCACGAGCCACGGGCGGTGTAGCCTACGCGATGACTGATCTGTCGGTGACGGCGGCCGTGCTAATGGATGCACGAGAGGTGACCGAGATCGCGGACGTATTCGCGCCTTGGACCTCGACCCAGGCGCTGGCGCTGCGCATGCTGACGACCAGTGACGATGGCACGCGAATCACCGTGTCTCCGAGTGCGATGCGCGGGTGGACGGCGCTTCAGTCGCTGTCAATCCGAGGACTGGACCTCTCGTTGGTGGACACGCTGCCCCCGTATTCCGACCTCGAGCACCTGTGCGTCACGGGCTTCCGTTTTGTTTAATGGCATAGAGTTCGCATCTAGTGGACGCGTTTTTACTTGGGCTAACTCGGTTTTGGTGGGGCATTGTTGTCTTTTTTGAATGCGTGTTTGATGGTTGGTATTTGATTAGCGACCTGGCCGGGACTGCGATTGTGACGTTCCCGTTGATGTCCACGCCATCGCTCAGTTCACTGTATGTCTGTTAGTTAGTACCTAGCTCGGATGCAAACTCGTTGGGCTGCGTCGTGAGCTGATTCGTTGTTGATTTGTCTTTTTTGGAATAAGTGACCTGAGCCACAACACGTTCGAGTCGTTGAAATTAGATGCTCTGGAAAAAAGGCTCAAGGTACTGACGCTGGCGGACTGCAAGCTGGATGAACTGCCGCCGGAAGTAGAAGAAATGGATTATCTCGAAGAGCTGTACGACGTCCAAATGCTTGGTTTTGGTTTACGTGTCGCGGAGAGGATCGCTAGCTCCAAGGTCTCACACAAATGGTGAATGTGTAATATGTTGTGGGGTGTGTGTAGCAACGTACAGGGCAACGCCTTGGACCATATCAAGGAGTTTCCGTACCTCCAGGCGCTTACAAGTCTGTACGTATCTTTCGACGGGACCGATAACATCATTTCGATTTTTGTGGAGTCTCAAATTGACTTCTATGCCTTCCACGTACGCAAAAACAAAAAAAACAGGAATATGTCAACCGCAGGTCTTACAAAGATTCCAGGTGCCTTGGATGATCTGCCTGCGCTCAAGACACTGTGAGTGACCTGACACAACCCGCTCGGTAGGCGGAAAGAGGTGGAGGTGAATTTAACGTATTCGTCATTGTCTGCAGTGATTTATCGGGCAATGTCTTGCGCAAAATTGCATCGGGTTCGCTGCCTATCTCGGTGACGGAAATGTGCGATGGCGGCGATTCCTCGTTCTCTTCCAAAGCATACTTTGCGTTTGAAACTGACTATGATTCGGACATGTCCTATTGCCTCTCGCCAGCTACCTGTCTGACTGTGGACTGACAGCATTCCCTTCCGACATCTCCGATAGTGCCAACTGGAATATCATGTACGTATGTTGCTTATGTTGCTGCATGTTTTGACACGGCGTGATTGAAAACTAACCTGTCCTGAATGTGGGGTCATATGATGCATTGCAGCGATTTGTCCAGGAATCCTCTGCCCGTCGATGAATTGTCACAGCGACTCAAAGTGGATGATTTGTACGCCTGGCTATTGATGTTCTCCCCTCTCTTGTGGTTGAGACGTCTGATTGACGTTTTTCGTTGATTCTGATTTTTGTATCGTACAATTCGTTTGTGAACAGATTCCTCGTCGATATGGGCTTAACCAACATGCCTTCATTGGGAGCCAGGTGGACAGTTACTGGCACTCTGTAAGTGGAAAATCCCTTCTGCATGGTATGATTTCATTCGCAAGACATGGACCCCTATTGTTATTTACGGCCCGCTTTCTTGTCTTTCTAACGACAGAGATCTCTCCAACAATGATATCGAATCCTTCACGGTTGCAGACGTGCCTGCCAACATTTTATCTTTGTGCGTTGTCGTGTTATTTTTTATTTATTTGATGTTGCCACCTTGAAATGATGCTTCAGGAACTGATACGTTCTGTATAATCTATGTGTTTGGAATGAGTAGAGTCATGTCCAACTGTTCACTGACGGCATTGCCAGTAAATTTACCGTCCCTCCCACGGATCAAATCGCTGTACGGTGAACAATCTGTGGTTATCTGCGGCTGACTCTGACTTCCATTCATTTACTGATTTTTGTGTCTTTGGACTGCGTTTTATGGTTCACACAGCGACTTTTCCATGAACACGCTAACGAGTATCCCTGCGGGTTCTCTCCCCAAAGTGACGTCATTGTGAGTATTTCATGTTCCCACCCACATATTGTTGCATGCACTTCCGCCATCTCTCTTTCTCTCTCTCTCTCTCACACAATTGTTTCTTCCTCTAGGAATCTCGCCAACTGTGGCCTCTCCAACCTCCCTGAAGATATTTCCAGTCTCGCTGCTACCCTCTCATTTCTGTGAGTAGTACTTGTGTGACCCGCTACTGTAGCCGATATCTCGCACAAGTGTAGTTGTCCCAACGAAATTAACCCTCGGTGTTTTATGTGATGAGCAGTGATCTGAGCTATAACAAGTTTTCTGACCTGGCGCTCCCAGACGCTACCGAGCTGAAAACATTGTGCGTACTCGATGTACCGTAGCTCAAACTCAACGTTACCGTTCTCATTATCTCTGATCGGTGATGCTCACTGGATTTTGGGGTGCTTACATTCTATCGTATTATACTGTCGGCTAGGCGCTTGCGAGAGTCGAATCTCAAGGATATTCCCAGTGCTGCCTTTGGTGATTCTATTGAGGAACTGTGAGTGCTCTCGTTATTCGTTGCTGCTGACATTGTTAGGAGCCACTTAGACTGGGTTGTATAAAATTGGTGTCTCACTGAAACGAAACGAATGCTGCTTTCTTGACAACAGGGACCTACGAGGAAATGCGATCAGGGACGTGACATTGACGGCGCAGCAAATGCAGCGGCTAAGCGCGGTTTCAAGCTTACATTTCGATGACGACGCGTTCGCCACTAATTGCAAGTCACAGCAAGTGCTACAGGGTGTCTACAAGGTCTGTGTTACCGGAGGCGACGATGATTCCGGGACAAATGGCAGCGACGACAGCGACCAATCGATCATCTTTATCGCAATCGGCGTGGGCATCGCCGTGGTGATTGTCATGGTCGGAGGTTACGTCCTCCATCGCCGTCGCCGCGCCTCTCGCATGAATGAGTTCGTCTTCCGAAGCACCAGGACTGGCCGTGGCATGAACACGGGGACACTGGGTTCCTCTGGTATTTGGAACGATGAGGAACTTCTAAAATGGCGAGTAGATGCGCGTCAAATCAAGACCGTTGAGCAAATCGGAGCTGGCGCTTTTGGGGCTGTCTTCCTTGCGCGCTACATGGACAACGAAATTGTGGTCGTCAAACGTATGCACTCTAAACGCGTCGACCGCCAAAACATAAAGGATTTTACCGATGAGATTCGCTTCATGTCACGGTTTGACCACCCCAAGATTGTGCGATTTGTGGGGGTCGCATGGACCATGGAAAGCGATATCCAAATGGTACTCGAGTACATGAGCAACGGCGATCTGCGCTCACACCTCGAAAAGACCAGGGAGAGCGGGCAACCATTGCATTGGAGTGGCCAGAAGATCGGCATCGCGCTGGACATCGCTGAGGCGCTGGTCTACTTGCACTCGATGGAGCCAAAGATTCTGCATCGTGACCTGAAAGCCCGTAACGTGCTGCTGGATAACGAACTGAACGCCAAGCTCGCCGATTTTGGTCTCTCGCGCCTCCAATCCGATAACAACACCATGACGGGCGCAGTGGGCACCCACCGATGGATGGCCCCCGAGGTGCTCTTGGGCAAATCGGACTACAATGAATCGGTGGACATTTACTCGTTCGGCATGGTACTGTCAGAGCTGGATACCCACGATATCCCGTTCTCGGATGCCATGAATGAATCCGTGTCCCGGAACGCCTCACTGTCAGAGTCTGCTCTCCTTGAATTAATTAGTAGTGGTGAGCTGCGGGCCGGTGTGTCTCTGCATTGCCCCGCTGAAATTGAGGACCTTGTATTGGCTTGCACAGCGCCTGATCCCGACGCACGCCCCAGTGCGCTGGATGTCGCGTATCGCCTGCGGCTTGCACTCACAGCATTAGAAGCAGATGACAACAAGAGCATGATTGTTGGATCCGCACGAGAAGATGCCACGTTCTTGTAGATCCCGATTCGAGAGAGATAAATTGTCTAGTTGTTGATACTATGGAATAAATGCCTTTCAAATGATGCTCGTGCCTGCAGGTCCAGACAGTGCCACACATTCATACTGCGCATCGTGTCCAGGTATATGCAGACATTGCTACGTCACGTGCCATTCGTGTACTACAGTATTAGGTTGCCGATTCTGATCATTTGGAAACGCATTGTTCCTCAACTTAACGAATGCCATCTTTCCTTATCTCTCTCGGTCGAACAGCTTATTATGCTTCTCCGAAACTAAAATCTTGACCCACATCCTTGCACATGATCCCACGATACGCGGTTTTTCCATTGACAAGAAATCAATTTCGTCCCGGATATGGCGTGTTGTTGCCTGTTGGGTGAATTAGGGTCGCCCCTTCATTGGCACGCGCATTTGGGCCAGCGCCATGTTCCAGTTCAACCATCTGCAGCTGCATGCGTCCGTTATTGCATCTCTTGGATCCATGCCACGTTTCACAAACGAGTAGGTTGTGTGTTTCTTCGCAGTTCATTGCAAGGAAAATCGAGTTTTTTCCCCCAGGATGAAGATCCACGTGTTCACTACACGACTGACCATCTTGTCGTTCGTTCTGAACCTCTCGACGCAGTCAGGCAATCCATCCAGATCTGGCTCCGACACGAGCAATCGATCGAATCTTCAGGATGCACGGCGTGTTGCGGTAGAATGCAAACCAAACGGGATTGTTCAGATTGCGTCAGAACCTCCTAACACAGTTCAACTCGGAGATATTCTTCTCCGGACCGCAACGCCGCAACCCAATAAAGAGCAGGTATTGTGTAGCGCATATAGGCACATGCTGCCGGTAAGAAACACCATACCACGATATGAATATGACCACGCGAGATCTCTTCGCTACTGCAATCACCAACGGCGAAAGCAGCATTCTTACAGCACCAGACACTACTCCTGCTGTCGTCCGTACTGTCATGCTCACTCTCGTCGTACAGGAAACGCCAGTCACATCCCTCGTCCAAGAAGTTGCGGAAGCCCCCTTTTCCATCGTCGTTATCTTGGGGGAAACAAACGGGTATTCATCATATCCAGGGCAGATATCACCGCCGTCTTTATGAAAAGCAGCCATCTTCAGCGTTATATCCATCGGATAGTACCGCCTTCAAGACTATTGTCGAGGTGCCACCATCATGCAGCTTATTGCCGTGTCAGTCAAGGCTTTCGACTGCTATGATGGATGCACTGCTGATTCATGATTCAGCAACATTACGTCCCGGCTGGCCTTGAAGCCCCACCCCAGACCGATACTGCGCAAACATCGAATGCATAGGCGTCACCCAACGTACGCGTACTTCCTTGGTTGGCTGATTGATCAAACGACGATGGAAGAAATCCACTCGCGGATATACAACTCGTCTTTGCGTACTGTTCATCTCTCCTCGTTCGATAAGCGCTCCGAAGAAACTCTCCAGCATGCTAACAAGAAGTCACACCATAGTGCTGCCACGTAGTTCTTTCCGTTACCATGAAGAGTGTAAACATGCTGAGAGCTAGTGCAGTGCAACCTCTGGTAGCCATCACTACCAAGTCACGATCTTGAGCTCGGTACCGAGACGCAGAGTCACCGAAAAGTACCTCGACATCGCCCTCCCCCGGGCCTTTCTGTAAGCGTTGTCCACATGTCCATGTTTGTATCGACTACAGAAGAGTAGTGTGTGCATGTCGCGGACAATCTTGTTCCTACATTGGCTTCGTTGCCACCGTCACCTTTCGGGCGGGCTATTAAATAGTGTCGCGTGTCGCACATCTCACGACCATCGCCACTGTATCACAAGACTGATGGAAAAGATCCTTCCTCGTGTCCACCACGCTACTAAGATCACAAGCGCATCGTTGGGTTTTTCTTTCTTTCGGTGCGCTGTGGTCACCAGAGCCCTACAGGTACCGCCGCCTAGCGGGGATCACGTTCACAGCCTTGTTTGCCAGGCACTTCCGTTCCGTCTGCACCATCGTCGTGATCGCACGCACGCGGAGCCCACACCTCACCCCGCCAAGGCGGCGATTCAAAGGCTGGTGTTGGACTTGCCCCGTTGCCCGCCTGCCTGTCCAGGATCCAGTTTGCATTACATCACATGCATATTGGCGCATCTAGCCGCGTTCGTGCGTGTGGCCATCTCCATCTCGAATGAATCGCACCTGACTTTCGGGTTAACCTGTGTGGATGCGACGAGGGGGCGGGGGATAGGTAAACGTTTTCGCATAAGTTACATATGATTTGTTTTCCCGACATTTTTTAATTCTGGCGGCAGTGAGCCGAATAAGAAAACCGCAATTCACGCATCGTCCTGCGATCGATGGGAATCGAATTCGGTGGCGACCACGCCGAGCAAAACATGTATATAGCCAGTCTGCGACATTGATTATGTAGCTATCGTACAGTACAAATACCACCGTGAGCTCCCTGGACGAGATCTGCTTTGAAATGCCAAATGATCCAGATTGGAGGGTATTTTGGAGTCTAAAATATGGAAGGGAGCGCGCATTTTGATCGCTGGCCTAGAGTAAAGGGTAACCCCCACCTAGCCGCTTCGAGACCCAAGATCTGGAATTTATTGGGGTTGGCGATACGGTAACTTATCATAAATCGCACGCTTGGTTAGTAGTGTACTCATTGTCAAAGGGTACCTAATTATGAGGTATTAAAATACTCTTTTTCAATATGATTGATTTTGCATTATACGCTTTAACAGAGGAAATCCGATTTCAACCAACCTATGGCATACGCAACTACTTAGGAGATACAGTGTTCGATTTTTGTACGACAAATATTGGCAGAAATCATTCGATCCGTCATTGGCAATAGTCCCTATATAATTTCATTCTTATTGCCATTGATGTCGGAGTGTCTAACGAGAAGTACGTATAGGAAGACGCGAAGTGGTTCCACAGTTTCGCAACTTTATGCACATTTTGGATACAGGTCAACGAATTTAAACCTTGACGTAATCAAGGTTTAACCCTGATCAGCAACCAACTTCGTCTGAGTTGGCGTAGCTCAATGTTCTTTTTTCCCCAGCGCTTCGATACTTTACAGTAAACTGTCAAGTGAGGTCCAGTCGAATTCTCAACTTCGTGTTGTCTATTTGCAGGAACAACTTGCTTTTTACGGTGCCTCGTGCTGCGTGCTGCATTGGTGCAGTTAGAAACAGTCCACATGTTGTCAATTAGTTTGGAATTGATAGTCCGGATTTGGGAACTGTGCATCCATTACCCATCTCAAAGCCCCAGAACACCCGCGGGAAGGATGGGCGGATGGGTCCCTCCCCCCTCCCAAAAGCCAGCCGCGCGACAATGAAAGGGGGGGCGAGCAGCTCTGTGTTGTCGTGACTGACTGCTCCTCTCCTCTCTTCACCTAGAAGAGTTGTCCTCCCATACACACTGTGTACCGCAAGGACTCACTCCAGCAGGAGGAGCAGGGGTCAAGGAGGAGGAGGAGGAGG
>JAADWT010000843.1:0-13824 GCA_023336285.1 Pythium grandisporangium
CAAATGGCGGGTGATGAGGACGGCCATGCGTACAGAAACAGGTGAAGAGGACGTTGTGTCTGAACCAGAGCCAGCGCGTACCACTGACCAAGAGGAAGAGCGAGACCTGCGAGCAAGTGTCCCATCCGCATGGTTGGAAGGGGATTCGTATACTCCTGCTGCCAGCGAAACCGAGGAAGGCAATGACGAACCACAGGAAGAAGACGCACCAGATGGAGATGTGCAGGAAGCAACCAGTGAGGAGCCGACCGAAACAGCTGTGGAAAAGTCGACGGATGATCATGAAGATGTACAGATCGTGGTGAAGAGTGCCATAGAAGAGGTGCTAAACAGGGTAAGCCAGATTGTGGGCGTTCAAGAGAAGTCTAGGATGGATGAAGATGCGCTCGTCACACATAGCGCCGTGGTGGATACCATTACAGGGGACACCGCGCAGCAAACGGGCAGAGTGCTCGAGCAAGAGGTGAGCGCAACAATCAAGGATGACGAGGCCGCTGTTCCGCCGATGAGCGTTGTCCACGATGAGTCACGGAACGTGACCGGCTCTCCGGGTATGGACCGCCCTGTGGCGGCTAGGCATATGACGAAACAGAATGAGTGTTCGATCATGTATGGAGAGACTTCGGAGAATTTGCTTACCCCGCCTGCATCCAGTGGGATCCAAGCTGATGGTGATGTGGGTAGTGGTCAAGAATTATTGTCGAAAGGCTCAGTGGAATCAGAAGATCGAGTGTTGCCTAGCCCGACGTTGGAAACTTCAAGGCGAAGCCGAGAGTTGCTTACCCCGACAATGAATCAGTCGGAGACCAAGAGTGCAGATGATTCTCGACCGCGGACCAATCAGAGCGAAAGACAAGAACTACTCTGATAAGTGCAAGTGAAGAGACCTCATGGATGGAAGCAGAAGATGTGGATGTGGCCGAGCTTGGAGCAGATGAAGCAGGTGATGTCCGGGATGAGGGGCAACACGCGCAGGTGGCGGAAGAGGACCCACTGGCGAAACAGGACGGTGGTGGCGATGCTGTGGATGAACGTTTAATCATCGGGATGCAGGATACAACCATTGAGGAATCAGTCATGGCCCACAATAGCGGAGCAACTACCGAGGATGTGGAGTTGTACGCAGTGCCGAGTGAGGATTACGCTGGAGCTAATGTGAAGCCCATCTCGATGGAGACAGCTATGCGTAAAATGTCACCAGGATGTGCCGTGCGATTGTCGCCACTGGATAGCCCGGATCCAAATCTGTTTGACGAGGTTGTCCATCCTCGTGCGTCAGCGTACAAACGACCAACATACGCCGATCACCAGGCTAATGCAAACGCGTACGATGTGGACGACGTATATATAGACATGCGTTCGGACACTGAATCAAGTGGCACTATGAGTGACAGCGTGATGTTCATGAACAGTGACGATGACAGCTCGTATGAGGATGGGCAAATCTCGGACACATCGGATGGTGGTCAGCGGAATGACGAACTTCATACTGGACGAGTAAAGACGGTAGCAGAACCGATGACTCCGGTGACAAGTGACGAGGAGACCGACGACATGGCGCGTGCCAGACGATCTGTGGCTGCTGAGACCTGGATCAGGTATCCCGTACCCGTGACTAAAGGCAGCAGTCGAATGATAGGTGTACCGATCAGTCCCCTCACGTGCCATAACATATGGACGGCGGAGCTCGGTCCTAACTCCAAGATGCCAGCAATCAACGAAAGATGCCTTGCGAATAAAAGGCTCTACCAGGAAAGGACTCGAAGATTCACGTTTTTGGGAAAGGAAGCCAAGGAAACTGCAGTGAGCCATCGGGAGCTACGTGAAATGATTTCTGGTGTGACATTGTTGTTACGAGATGAAGCCACGCTGTCAGTCTGGCTACGAGAAATGTGGGGTGGCCGGTACGGCGAGTGTCATGACCGTCTGTGTTGCTTGAGCAATGACGTCACAGATCCCACATGCTCTTATGCTGGTTCAAAGTGTCGGCACTGGATGTACGTGAAGAAACGGAAGGTATACATGCATGATTTCAGCAGCGATCCAGATTACCTTTTGGCTATGGCGATAGCGACCCATCGAGATGTGTTTAATACCACGGAAGTCACACCAGATCAGGCTCAGCAAACATGGATTACAAGCGGATTGAGGTGGATGGGTACGGAATGCTGGACGCGATTACAGAAAATTGGCCCAAGGGACAAGTGGAGTCAAAGCCCACGACAGCGCATGTACAGCCGTTGTTTGGGAATCTCACCGCAATTATTGTGTCAGGGAAGTGTTTCGCCAAGAACCACTCTTTGCAGTTTACTCAATCGTGGGGTGGGATCACGGACGACTCTATTATGATTCTGGTCCAAATGAGCCGTTCACGAGACTTGGTTGGGGATTCATGATTCGTGTGAAATACTCGTGGTGGATACTGACAACTGCATCCATACAAGATATTCGTGAACATTTGACATCGCTGCGATGGAGCCCTCGTTCGAATGTGATGAACTACATACGGCGTTTCAGCTGTCATGAGAATTGGCATTGACCGCGAATAACCACACGTTGATAAGGATGCGAACACGTAGCGCGATGCTGTTTAGTCGGCCAGAAGGACGGAAAGAACGTGTGTAGAACACAAGGTGTTTCGTGAAGAAGTGCACCATCCGTTGACAAAGACCAGCTGGAGGTGATCAAGCTGGTGTTGACTCACGAGGGCATTGTAAATGCGCAAGGACCGTATGGTTGCGGGAAGACAACGCTGATCACGAAACTGGTGCAGGCTCAATGTGCGGCCCGTCCAAAGGAGCAAGTAAGTGTGTCGTCCGAGACCAACGCAGCCATTGATGAAGACTCTGCGCGAATAATTGACAATCACATGTTTAAACCGGGCGAACTGGTACAATTGAGAGAGCCAAATCTGACGGCAGCAGGCAAAATGAAGGACCAGGCCGAACATTATCGTGAATAACACTTAAAAGACATGTTGGATAAGCATTGAACAGTGCTCAAGAGGGAGAAGAAGCTCAGTGGTACCCTGATCGAATGGGAAATGAGGCGAAAAGAAGAAGAAATCCTGAAGAAAGCTAAGGTGATCGTCAGTATGCTGTCACAGCTGGGCAATCCAAGGTTTGCGGGGCTAAGATACACTACGGTGATCAACGATGAGGCAGCGCAAACGTTGGAAGCATCTTTATTACAGGCAATTCGTGGTACAGTGCGTACATTGGTGACTGCGGGAGATCCAAGACACCTATTGGCATTCACCACATTATCGGAAGAAGAGCGAGAATACTTTAGAGGAGAGGATGTTCGACACAAGCTTGCCTGGTCTTTGGTGCATGCCATGAGGCATGAAGCAACAAGGCGTGCAGGGGTGCCAACGTTCCCGGCATTACGATGACAGCAGAATTCAGAAGCCACCCGCGAATCACCAGTTTTCTGCAGTCGTTCTACGACTATAAATTGTGGGATAGAAGCCGAGTCTCTGACGATTATCTGGCAGACATGAGTTTGCCTCCGATGGCGCGGCTGCGCAGCTGGCGACAGTCCTCGAAGACACCCGTGCAGTCGGGTATGGTGAACCGCGAGCCGCTCTTGGGCTCAGAGCGCGTGATGTGGGTGACTACGATTCATGGCTAACTACCCCGCACTATCGCTGGTATCAATGAGCTCAACACGATCTGAGCAGTACTCGTAACCGCCACCATGGTGACTCTCTGGCGTCAACGCAATGCGCGCGTGCTCGAGTACGCCACCACTACGCGCCATGAAGCCGTCGCCCCCAGCTGGAAGGAAGGCATCAGACACCTCCGGGCATTAACTGCGCGCCAACGCCTCAAACCGTCCGACCGCATCCACAGTGTTTGCGTCCCCCACTGCCTGTCGGCGTCGGAGACTGGCATCATGGACCCACCACCCCAACGTCGCCAGTACTACCGTGTCAGATTCACCCCTGCCACACCGGAGCTCCCATACATCACCTGGACGATCCAGCGCCGCTTTGTTCAGACCGAGTACACAGAACTGACCGATCCAGATCCATCCCCAGTCCCGCGCGCTCATACAGCTTGGGCCGACTGCCTGCGCACCGTGCTGGAGCGCATCCGCACAACGCAAGACTTCGCGCGCACCACCACGCTCGTCTTTCTCAACGTACCAAGCGGCTTCCAGCAACAACTTCAACGACACCGGCCTCTCCAGACCGGCAGAGGCGCTTTGGAATCACTGTGTAGGTCCCTTCACGACTATCAGGTTATGTGGACCACACTCCCCAGCGGCCACCCACTCGCACCCACTAGTCCCAGACCTGTATGAGGATGCTAGCGGCTAAATTTTCAGTCAAATAGATCTAATTTCTCTCTCACTTCGTCCCCAAATATACTGAGGTAAGCGTTATTTTTTAAAGTATGTACGAAAGTTGCCCAGAGTTGCCATAGGAGCACCAGTGGGAGAAGTCTCCTTCGCAACGAGGATCAGCCTTTCCGACGATGCTTCCTAAACACGTTAGGACGCAGGCGAGAGCCGATTGATTGACAGAAGCACCTCGCAGCAATTTGGGCAATCTTATTGATTCAACGCTGACTTGCCAAATAATGTGTCCGTCGCACAGCTTGTACTATAGACCCTGGATGCCTGGTTTGCCGTCACGGTACAGACACCACTGCGATCTTTCCCCTCCTCATTCTTCGCTCATGAGCTGTCACAGGGAGATTGCTACCACTGCATCTGGTGACTGATTCTACTACTGCTTCTAAGCATACTGCATTGTCCAAACCCACACCGGCGTGAATGGGTCACTTCGGCATTTTCCGTCTTTGCGATGACGCGCAGCCACCCAGCTTGCAGTTTCTCCATCGCATCGTACCGTTGAGTGCCAACAAGTAGCGTCGCACGGCCAGGTTTTCCAACGATGGCTACAGTTTCAGAAAGCCGATGGGCAACAGCAATACACGCTATAATGCTGGGGGCCGGATGACGAGAGGCAAAGCGTTTCGTCGAAACGGCTCGCGTGTAACGACCGCAGAAAAGTGGCAGGGTTTCGACAGCAGTTTCCGTTTCACCATGCAGTTGAAGGCGCCATATGCACATCACTCTGCGTGGTTGGTGCTGCAGCCCCGGCAAGCTCTCGGCACTATTCAAGTTTGCGTTCTCTAGACAGAGGGCTCCCTGTCATTAGCTCCAGCAACCCCAGCACCTTCAGCAGTCCCATTAGCTCTACCAGCTCCACGAGCCCCAATAGCCTCTTCTCGTGCCTCGGTCGGTAGACTAGAAGCTTGCAGCAGGTAACAAGACAGGACAGGATGGTTGCCAGTGACAACAGCTCGCGAAAATGCCCGCCAACCATCCGGGTGAGCTCCAGCCATCCGCCCGTGCTAGTGTCGCCCATTTCAGTTGCACACCGAGTGAGTCATGTGCGTTTGATGAAGGTGCACCTGTGGCGGCAGAAACTCCCACTGATGCTAAGCCTTGCTGTTATCGACCTCTTCTATGACTTGTTCGCCTGGTAAGAAAACGATGATGGCAAACGAGGGGACTGCGAAGGAAGGACACAACTGGATGCGAGACCAATGGGTCGCAAATCTCAAGAAAAAACGCTTGGGCTTGGGAACACCAGCGGTGGCGGCTGCACCGCGAGGTGCTACCCCAACCAAGCCTAGCGTCAGGTCGAATGGGGGCCGCCAGCAATCGTCCCAGCCCACAAAGAACAACGGCCGCAGCCGTCCGCGCAGCAACAAGAGCAATAGTACATCAGCGGCGAGGACGAGCAACACGAACGCTACGGATGGCGAGAAAGACGCTTTGGTACGCAATCTTTCGGCTATACGAAGGTCAGAGGGACCCCGAGTGCAGTGTGGTAACAAATTGTGTCTGGGTTGCCGTATGATCGTATTGTTGCAGACATTGATGCACCCCGCCCTATTTTTCAACGACCTGGGTTGCTTTGAGATTGAGTCGCAGGCCTTCATGCGCTTAACACCATCAAGGGGCAGATCCAACTTGGATGGGGCCCAGAGTGTAACCACGACTGCTGGAGTGGCTTCTGGGAATTTGTCGGATCCACCGCTTTCAAAGCGATGTGCTAAGACATCGATAAAAAAACGCACGAACTGCTTCTCGGTAGAGGTAAGCGAGCCCAAGCGTCGAACGCCACGTCATCTCAACGCCTCTCAGCCTTCCTTTGACGATTTCGACGCGCTTTCCTCGTCCTCAAATGGTTATTCAAGTGTCGGGACACCATCCAATTTCAATGCCGAGGTGAAGCGCATGTGGGGTCCGGAACTGGACTTTCCGACTGGCTACGTGGACACGTTTCTCGACTTGCCCACGCCCAAATCTGCTGAGATTCCGATACACACGCAGGACCTGGAATTGGAGCAACCCAAGCTCATTCGCACCTCAAGCATCGAACAGGAAGGACTAAGCCACTTTTTCGAGCAGGCATCCCTGGGGGTGGATACCTCGTTTGACAAGTCATCACAGCCGTCTGTATCGATCGCAGTTCCGTCTCCCACCCACCAGAAACGCCTGGACAAGCCGTCTTACAACCATGTATTGGCGGCAGCAAACGCTGTCGACGAGTACTTTGGCAGGATTATGCCGTCTCCTGCTCTCGTGGCTCACCACCACATGCTCATGACTCGAGGCAGCGGTCGGTTGCCTCAGCTATCTCCTATGGCAGCCTCGTGCGGCAGTTTTAGCCCACATCAATTAAAAGCGGACCAAGCTAACGACACTAGCCAGGCACCAGAGTTTGAAACCCTGCTCGATGAGTACAAATTCACAGACATCGATCAGGAACTCGACAGCTTTTACTTCGATGCCATTGGATCGATCGGTGGCGACCTGGATTTGACGTCCACAACGGCCTAGCGCGTCGACTTTGCAGCAAGAAGCTCCACTACACGCCAGACAGCCACCACGAACTAAGATGTTTTGCACTCATCATCGACTCTGCTTCATTACCATACTCAGCTCTTCCAGTATAATAAACCATACGCATCATCTGCCTCCCGTAATGTACAGTGCTGCGCTGTGCTTCAATTGTAGCCATGTGCCATTATTGCCTTCATGGACTGGCAGTCACCAGATATTCCTCGTGATGAGATGGTACCATGTTTGGGGTACAGCCTAACCCATCCTTTCCAAAGTTCAAGTGCAAACGAATCCACTCGATTCGATCAGCAGCATGTGCGAGGAGCGCCCTTGACCGACTTCATTTGGAATTCGTCGGCCCGAAGGACGAGTTGAAGCGCTATTACCAGCGAGTTGCGGACAAGATGATGGCGTGGAGACGAAGCGCATGCCGCCCCGGCGCGGCGCTGGCGCCGTGGCAGGCGAACACACGCCGGCTCACTCAGGTACGGCGCCTGGTGATGGCGGGGTCGTGACCTGGGCACAGTTCCCCCTCTCTGACAGGGCTCATACATGGTAGGGAGCGATCCGCAACGTTAGTCAGCATAAGGTCTTCGAGAGCGCGGAGGACGCTGTTCAGGACATCCCGGACGAATCCAAGCTGTACGTTCTGCCGCACTCGGGTCTAGTTGCCGGTTGGATCCAATACTAATCGGATGCATCTGCGGGGCATGGATGCGGATTCTGCAGCATTGTCGGTGGGTTTGGACTCTGCGGTATTCCGGAAAATGCCATCGCCGCGCTAGTCAAGCAGGTGCGGTTCTGACGTGGTCGCACGGACACTCCTTTCATTCTCAGTATTCCCCATCGCGAGACCTGACCCGTGCTCAACCAACTGTGATCTCAATGTGCGCTGTGCACCCCACACAGGGAGCCAAGGATTTGACGTGCGTATCCAACAATGCCGGTGTGGATGATTTCGGACTGGGACTACTGCTCCAAACGAGACAGGTGCGACCCTTTCCTTGGGCGGTCGTCGCGGCGTGGCAGTCGTTCTAAATTCGATGTTTTGGAACCACCGATACCCGTCTCGGCAGATTAAGCGTATGATCTCGTCCTACGTCGGAGAAAACGCGCTATTCGAAAAACTCTACCTCACGGGCCAGCTAGAAGTCGAGCTAACCCCACAGGTACGTGCTATGCCATCCATACGAGCTACTACTGCCAAGCACGTTCGCATTGTCGCTGCTGTGATCATCCTTGTCACTGATCACGTGTCTGCCCTGATAGGGAACCCTCGCTGAGCGTATTCGCGCCGGGGGCTCTGGAATTCCTGCCTTCTTCACGCCTACTGCTTATGGCACGATCATCCAGGTTGGTTGAGTCACACTCTTGAGCAAGCGCTAACCGGGTCTTTTGTCATATCATAGAGCAGGGATTGGAGTTGCTAACGACAGGTTTCGGGGGGGATGGTTTGCTGCTGTAGGAAGGAGGGTTTCCCATCCAGCTCAATGCCGATGGCACGACCAAGATCCCGAGTGCTCCGCGGGAAACGCGCCAGTTTAACGGTCGGAACTATGTCATGGAGGAGGGTATCACAGGCGACTACGCGCTGGTCAAGGCATGGAAGGGTGACACCGATGGGAATTTAGTGTTCCGTGGAACGACGCGCAATTTCAATGTGGACGCCGCCAAGGCTGGTGCCATTACGATCGCTGAGGTGGAGGAGCTGGTTGCGCCTGGTGAAATTCATCCAGGTATGTAGTGGTGACAATCTCCTCGACCCCGACGTGCCCATACGGATCTACATAGAACGTCAGACTGATTTTGTTTATGGGGATATAAAGATGAGATCCATGTGCCCAGTGTGTTCGTTCAGCGTATTTTCAAGGCCCCACACTCCGAGAAGCGAATTGAGCGTCTCACACTTTCCAACAGCGAGGTACGTTAACCGGCCGTGTTGTCTTGCGCGATCTATGTTGAGCGCCGTGTGCGTTTGTTTCTTTGGTCTAGATTGAACTGACCCGGTGACATGCTGACAGGCTTCTCAATCGCGTGTCTCGCCTGACCGTGAGCGTATCATTAAGCGTGCGGCCAAGGAACTCAAGCACGGTATGTACGTGAACCTAGGCATTGGATTGCCTACGCTGGCCTCCAACTACGTCCCAGACGGCGTTGAGGTAGTGCTGCAGAGTGAGAATGGACTTTTGGGCATGGGTCCGTACCCACGAGAGGGTGAGCAGGATGCCGACTTGATCAACGCTGGGAAGGAGACTGTGTCATACCTGCCCGGGTCGTCGACCTTCTCATCATCCGATTCGTTCGCGATGATCCGTGGCGGTCACATTAGCCTCACAATCCTCGGTGCGCTGCAGGTTGCGGCCAACGGCGATCTGGCAAACTGGATCATTCCGGGCAAAATGGTCAAGGGTATGGGAGGTGCCATGGACCTTGTGGGCAGTGGAAATCGCGTGGTTGTGACCATGGAGCACAACGCCAAGGGTGGCACCAGCAAGATCCTCAAGTCTTGCTCTTTGCCGCTCACGGGGAAGCAAGTGGTGAACACAATTATCACGGAATTGGGTGTATTTGATGTTCTCCCGGATGGACGCGGACTTGTGTTGGTTGAGATAGCTGCCGACACAACGGTCGATGAGATCCGGAGCCGTACCGAAGCCCCGTTCGAGATCGCCGCTACTCTCAAGCTCATGGAGGGATAATAGGCGTTGCCTATCCGTTCGAGGCGAATTGACATTGAGTGGAGTGGATATGAAATCAGTCGCCAAGTACTCGTATCGAGCAACACTCTAAACAAAATGATCATGAATGCTCATCAGTGAATCACTTTTCTAATCACTTTCGTCGCTTGTATTTTTTGGATCACAAATGTTAACCACCTTAAAAGCGATGGCACTGAACGAACACAAAGATGCAGAGATCAAAGAAGCGCTGAGGCTAAAATATCGGAATAAGAACGATCAGAGCAAGACGTGAAGACGGAGAGCAGGCTATATATACAAAATCAAAAGTTTGACGTACCCGCACACGCTAGGACGTTTGCCGCTTTGGAATTCACATACACCATGGTGTGCAATGCGAGACTGCAGTCACTTTGGAATCAGTTCACACCCACAGGGCTCGCCATTTGCTTTGCGCCATGGCGACAGAAGCGAAGGCTGCGAAGGAGGCAGATTATGTGTCCAAGCAGGCCAACCTTACATCGCAGATCGAGAGCGAACGCCTCGCTGCCAAGAAGTGGTGGGACGAGTACGGCACGTGCTATCTGGAGAACACCAAACCTGAAGATTTCACGTACGAGAACCGCATTAGCGCACTCAAAGATAAGCTGAGCTCGGAAAAGTACGTAGACTATAGACTGATACTATTCTCGTTGACTACGATGATGGTGGTCCGGTTCACGACAGGGGATTTCTTGTTGTAGTAGACGTATTGATGTATCCATCATCTTTCCGCTGTCATGGGTCACAACAGATACCAGCACGCACGACTCCATACGACTAGTGCCGACTACGGCTGTCGTGCGCCTTTCAAGGAGTGCATGCGGAAGAAATTGTAGCGGGGAGGCTCAAATAACCGTGACGTCTGCCTTGTCCATCCGACGGCAGGTCGGAGCCCTGGCGTAGCTCCACTCCAATTTATGAGCTTGTAGTTTGAAGATATTAGAAGCAGGCCAACTCACTTCTGCTTAGAGGAGTGAAGTATCGCATGTGCTCATCCATATCACATCAAACCATCAGACATTTGCGTTTCTTCAACGGAGTACAATGACCTGTTCTGTCTGATGGATCTTTTAGCGTGCGTGGATTCCACGCGGCTTTCTTCTTTACGACATACTTATTATTTCAATCAACGGGCATTGGCAGATAGATGCCCACGCCGCGGAATCCGAATACTCGCGTGGGCAACAAGCCCAGATACATGTATCTGCTGGCAATGAGATAGGCTTGGCTTGGCGGAGGCGTCCATCACCAGTGACGCCTATTTCATTGCGACGTGTGAGCAGTCGAGTGACGAAGGCGACGTGGCAATCCTTGCCCCGCTCAGCTATTGGGTGGCTTGCGCATTCCGAGGTTTTTCCCTGGCATCCAGCGTTTCTCTGTGAGTAATCTGCCATAAGGTGAGGTGTTTCACCGACCCGACTCACCAAGGAGGGAGTCCTCCATTGCCCACAAGTTCCACAGGTATGTTATTTCAAAACTCGTTTCTGTACAAATAACACGTCCTCACTCGTTAAGAATTCAATCGGTTTAAGAAGGTTATATTATTTACATTTATGGTGCCTGAAAGCCCCAGTCCCCCGCCCCTGCGGCGTACTGTGTCAGACCGAGTCTTTTCGGAAATCGGCTCCCAGACGGAAGGTTGAGGAAGACACCGACACCGACACAGCCGCAGGAGCCGCAACAACAGCCGCATGGCGCCCAGCAACTCCACCACGGCGCCCGACACGGACGCGGACGACGACCGGCCCCAGTCCAAGGCCCAGCGCCATCCCCAGAAGCAGCAGCAGGAGCCACCGCCGTCACCATCGCCGTCGTGCGCCAAGCGCTGGAGCGCGACGATCGACCCCACCGCCGCTCCCTCTCCCTCGTTCGCGCCGTCGCACGCGCAGGCAGTGGCCACGACCTTGCGCCCCACCGCCACCACCATGGGCAAGAACCACTCTGCACGCGACGCCGGCCAGGAGGTGCGCGCGCACGTGAACGTGCACCCGCGCACGCACGCGCGACCGCACTCGCAGTCGCTGTCGGTGACGGCCTCCGCCCCCGCCTCTGCCTCGGCGATGGTGTCTGCTGCCTCCTCGTCCTCGTCCTCGGCCAGACTGGCGTCCCCGTCCTTGGACCTCTTGGCGGCGTCGTCGCCGTCGCTGGACCGCGCGCTCTTCCAGCGCTTCGTGGAGGTGACGGGCGAGCTGGAGCGGCTGGCGCGGCTGTCGGCCACGCTGCCGGCGCAGCGGGAGCTGGCCCACGTGCAGGGCGAGCTGCGGCGCGCACAGCAGAGCTCGACGCGCATGATCCGCTCACAGAAGGAGCTGCTGGACCGCATCGAGCGCGAGGAGCGCAGCACGCTGCGGCGCTATTTGTTTTTCAGTAGCGAACCCAAGACCGAGTCGCTCAAGAGAAAGCTCTGGGCGCGGATGACCGAGTCGGCGTCGGCGGACGCCGAGCTCAAGCGCCTGGAGCGGCAGTCGGACACGCTGCTCGAGTCGTCGCGGCGCTCTACGGTGTTGGTGGCGAGTCAGAGCCAGAATCAGAGCCACAGCCAGAGCCATAACCAGAGCTACAGCCATAGCCATAGCCATAGCCATAGCCATAGCCATAGCCATAGCCATAGTCATAGCCACAGCTACAGCCACAGTGGCAGCGACAGCGGCTTTGACAATGGCATTGGCTCGGGCGGCGCCACGGATCCGACCGAGGAGTCGTCGTCCTACTCGTACGTCGAGCCGGCGGAGCTCACGTGGCAGATGGAACAGCTGGCCGAGGCCAAGCAGGAGCTCGTGGCGCGGCTGCTGGCGTCCACGGCGCTGCCCGACGGCCCGCAGCTGCACGCGCGGCTGGCCATGCTCATCTCGGAGAAGCGCGCGGCCGCCAGCATCCTCAAGCAAGTGGACCAGTGCGTGGCGCTCTACCGGCGCGCGCTTGAGCTGGTGCGTGTGGCGCTGGAGGCCGTCCTGGCCCCCACCGCCAAGAATGCTAATGCCAGCACGTCTGCGAGCACGAGCACCAGCTCGAGTGCGCTCAAGGCGTTCGTCACGGGGCCCTACGTGGCCACGATCGAGGCCACGCAGCTCATGACGCAGGCCGCGCACCTCGTGCAGCCCGAGGCGCGGCGGCGGTACCGCGAGTTCGCGCCCGAACTGCAGCGCGTACGAGCCCCGACGTTTCCGCAGGCCATCGTGGACTTTGCCAAGCGCGCGCGCGTCAACTACGACCGCAAGTCGGCGCTGTCGGTCGAGGCCACGCGCAAGCTGCCGAGCGCCGAGAACGTGGTGGTGCTGGTGCACCGCTTGGCCATCCACAAGCTCGAGCTCCTGCTCTCGTGGAAACACGCCGTGGAGGAGGAGCTAGCGCAGGCCACGGCCGCCCACGCGCGCCTGGAAACGCGCCTGCACGAGCAGATGGCCGTCATGGCGCGCTCGGCGTCCGTCTGAGGCGGCGCAAGCGAGCTGGAGGCCCAGCGAGGGGCGGACCAGCGGACTAGATGCCTAGATACCTAGAGGGCTAGAGGCCTAGAGGCCTAGAGGCCTCGCTAGGTAGGACCCACCCTGCACGCGCTGCTCCACCGTATTCGTAATTTATCTGCACCCTTACTGCCCGACCATCCTGCGTTGCAAAATTTCTACTTCCGTTAGGACTACGCAGCACACCATCAGTTCATCATGAGCCCACCCGACACGAGGAGTGAGCCAAATCCAGGACATGACTACTGGGAGTGGATGGCTTTCAAGGCACCACGCACTCTCCCTGTCTCTTTCTGTCTGGTGCAAATAACGCGTCAGTCCGTCTGATGGTTTGTTTTGCATCTCGATGATTTTTTTTTTTTTTCCGTGTAGCTGTGGGTGTGTCATAATTGAGGTACAGCACCTAATGATGGCTAGACGAAGCCGCAGATATCTACTCTACTGCCACTCGGGGAGGTGGTCGTTGGGCGATGGAGCCGATGGATCCGCGAGTTGGTCGCTGTAGAGAGAGCGCCCTCCGTACGAAGCCTGGAACTGGTCGGGGGCCACCACGATGCCCGCGCTGGTGACGGGGTGGTGGCTCTGCTGCTGTTGTTGCTGTTGCCCCACGTCCGCCTGGTACAACGAGTGGTGATGCAACTGCTGCTGCTGTTGCTGTTGCTGGTGCTGATGTTGTTGTTGTTGTTGCTGCTGCTGCTGCTGTTGCTGCACCGATGGCATTTGCTGCGGTTGTGAATGCGGCGTGTGTGACGCCATCCCCATGGCATCTCCCGCAG